>JAUMHE010000318.1:2828414-2856449 GCA_032359235.1 Enteromius mattozi
ATTATTCCTTACATTTAAATAGCACTTTTCAAGGCACTTTACATTGTGAGGGGGGTGAGGTGGGGTCCTCCTCATTCACCGCCAGTGTGCAGAATCCACCTGGATGATGCGACGGCAGCCAATATTGCACCACAACACAGCTCACTGTGCCAGAACACAGCGAGAGGAGACAGACTGATGAAGCCAACCAGTAGATGTGGGGATGGTTAGAAGTGATTGAATGAATTTGGCCAAGATCTCACCTCTACTCTTTTCGAAAGATATCCTGGGATTTTTAATGACCACAGAGTCAGGATCTCGGTTTAACATGGTTTAACGAAGGATGGTTGCAGTATAGTGTCCCTGTCACTGTACTGGGGCGTTAGGACCCACACAGACCACAGGATGAGCACCCCCTGCTGGCCTCACTAACACTTCTTCCAGGACTCCCATCCAGGTACTGAGCTTCAGTGGGTAACCAGTCTTGGGCTGCAGGGTGACACGGCTGCCAACTGAAGCAACTCTGTAGTTTTAAATATGCTATATAAATATAACCGAGTTGAGCTGAAAGTTGAGGTGAGGCGAATATTAAAGGTTGCAGTCTGTGCTGGCTGTGATACAAATAAAGATTGTTTTCTGCAAAATTATGGCCAAAAAAATAAAAATCTTTATATTGAATTGACTTTGCAAGTTGCATGCAAAAACAACCGACCAGTGCAATCTGTTATGAGCCAGAATTAAATTATACTGTAAATCAATTGCATTGAAACTAAACAAAGATTAAACACAACCGATTAAAAATCAAAACTTAATAAATTCAAATAACATTGAATTAAATAAAATAAAAAAATAAAATAAAATAAAATAAAAACTGAAACAAATCACACAGAATTGCACTGAAACTGATCAAAGTACAAAAGAGAACTTAACCAAAATAAATTAAAAATCTGAATCAAATCAGATCAAAAATCTAAGTGAATCTAACTGCATTTCACTGAATCAAATCAAATAAATTTAAATCAAATCAACTAAATAACATCAAAATTATAATTGTGTTAAATAAAATCAACTCATATTGAATAGAATCTAAATTCAGTCAAATCAAGGTAAAACTGTACCAAAACAAATGAAATTAAATTGCACTAAACCGAATCAAATCAAATTAGAATTTATTCTTTAAAACCAGGGGTGTCCAGTCCTGCTCAATTTAACTCCAATCCTTTTAGCAGGCTGAAACCAAAATCTGCAGGAAATTGGCCCTTCAAGAGCAGGACTGAACAGACCAAAAAATGTTGATCAGATAGTTGGTTTGGTATATTTCTACGTCTCGAAGATCAGCATTTAAACAGGAGTCGCCGGCTTTTTGAGTCTCTGTGGGAAGTGAAATTAACACAGTATGCTATCTGAACAATAGTGGTACAGTCTTCATCCTGGCCTTCAATACCTCTTTGCAAACCCTCCCTAAGACTTCTCAAGCTTTCATGGTGCAATGCTGCTGTAACTCACAGAAACTTGCGCCTGTGTGCTCAGGTCAGCAGAACCGCTCTGATTCTGTCCAGCGCAGATTCTCAGAGACGTTACAACATCACAGTCAAGATACAGCAGAGATTGTTCTAAAACCGCTGCCATTCTGATGACACAGAAACAAACTGCACCCTGGGAGAGAGCAGGAGAATTTTAGCGTGTGATGAATTCAAGTGACTTACCGCTGGGCCGCGTGGAGATTGCACTGTCGAAACCATCGGCTCCAAGATGCGTTCGTCTGAAATTCAAGTAAATAAAATAAAAATTAGAGCACTTTAAACATTCGTTCCCTCCTCAATTGTTTAAATTTGCACAAACTGAAGTATATCCTTTAAGACAGGTTTCTAATTGTGTTATTTGAGCTGCTAAATAACACCAATGACATAGGCTAAGGATTATTTAATGTTTCCTAGTTAAAAATGTAAAGCCAACACCATGAAAATTACACTTTTTTTTAATCACATTCATATTGTCCATGAAACCATAAATTGTCACATTTGTTCACAGTGGATTACTATCCCAGTTTCCACAGCATCACGTCACTGAAATGTGGACTCAGGGTGGCATTTGAGAAAGTGTCAACGGCTATCTGGGCAATACTCATTTGCATTCATGGTATAAAGACAGCCTGAATGACCCACCGAATGAATCACATTTGTCACGTAAGCCTGGCAGCGGTAGAAAGGGCTTGGGCTGGGCGAGAGATGAGGTTAGAGTCACAGTGAACAGAACATCATTCCCTCGGTCAGATAATGAGGTCAGCTCTATGCGCCACTACGAATGACCTCACACAGAGACCTGGTTTATACCCAGAATTAACATTGGCCTCTAAAATGGATTTAAAGAATTGTGCAATCTGGTCATTTGAATGAAACTCAGGTGTAATTTAAAATGCATATGAGCACTTCATACAGTTATGTGTCAGCAGGTAGTAACTAATTACATGTCATCTGGATTCCAAAATTAAGTACTTGTATTTAGACTCAATTACAGTACATTTTAAAAGACTTGTAATCAGATTACAGTTACTTTTTTATGGATTACATGACTACATACTATTTACACAATAGCAGTAGATTATTCATCATTTATTGATTTTTCCCAATTCCTTTTTTTATAATAATGGACTAAGTTTTAATGTAATTATCAATCAGCAATGGATTACAATGTAAAAGTAATCTACCCAGCTCTGTGCGTCTTGTACAACTTAATTGGCCTGTCTACTTTTTTCTGTCAATATCTTTACTGATCAATTTGGCGCATCCTTATTGGTCACAAGAGACACATGTTACTGCCAGATGTATCTGCAAATCACCTCATCTGACCACCTGTGATAGAATCACCCGAGACGGATGTTAACAATGGGTGTAAACAGGGCCAAAGTATGAGGAAGCTGAATGACAGATTCTCATTTGCAACAAATGCTGCGCATTTGTGCTCCTTTATCTGATCTAAACCTCTTCAAACACAATTACCAGATGCTTGGATGAGAAGGCCATAAGCTGCCTTATGTTAAACCAGACACTTTTTATGACTCACTCTTGTTTTCGGTAACTGATTTTTATAAGATAAGCGCCTGACAAGTGTGAAATCCTGTGAGAGTCTGAAATTGGGCGCTTGGGATTTGACACCAACAGAAGTGATATAACTCTAACAGAATGTGCTAAACCATGTGTGCTTATGGGACATGGGCGAACAAATAAATGTATATTAATCAATTCTCCTTCAAAATTAAGCAAAACTTCCATATCTGCTTTAATACATGGAGCTACAAGGATTAAGTCTCTAATGTTCTGACTTTTTATTGAATGTCAGACCCTTGATGTGTCCATCCATTAAGTGTAAAACCCTTGGTTAACGGGCCTGAGGGGGTTTGCGCTTCAGGCTATTGTGACTTCCCAAAACCCTGACTGAGTAAATGTTCTGGATGGATTTTTATTTAAGGAGAACATCCTCTCAGCCACCCTGGTGTGCTTTGTCAGCTGGATTTTCACCTCCCTGTCTGGAACAACAAATATCAAACCTGCCTGGTGATTTTTTTGAGTTTGTGAAGGGAACATTAATGATTAACCTGTGTGATAACCAGAGGGACAGGACAAGAGACTCTAATTAACCTGCTTGACCCAGAGGATGTATTTCTTTTTAAATGCAAAAAAAAAAAAAAAAAACACAGATTAAAAAGCTGCTGCTTGACATGAAATGACAAGAAAAAATGTGTATAGTGCAATATAGCGCAGATGGTGTGTAATCGACTTAATGTGCATTTTGTGCAATTTTTGAAGCTCATTTTAAAGTTATACAAGTTTGGAATGACAAGTTCATGAGTAAAACTCTTTCTCACTAACTCACTACCTTTCTATAAGCTCAGTATTTTAATATTACTGAAAGCATCATAACATGTAACATGAATTATGCATCAGTACCAAAAAAATTACAATACATCCAAAATGGGCCACCTAACATTCAAAGGTAAATAAAAAAAATAGTATTTTTTACTACATATTTTAATTTTGAAGAAACAGTATTTTTTTTTTTTTTTTTGCGCAAAATATTACTGCAGTAGTCAGTGTCACATGATCCTTCAGAAATCATTATCATATTCTGATTATGTGTTGAAGAAAAATGTTTGAAAAAAATATGCTGGAAACTGATTTTTTTTTTTTTTAATAGATGTTTAAAAGTAAAACCATGTCTACTTTTAGCTGTAATAGAGATATTTAGCAATTTAAATATGTTTAACATACATGAAAGAAAAGGCATATTATTTGGTATGATAATTGGCAAGAGGGTGATTTTAAGAATGTGGAAAAAGTTCAAAATGTGGGGTAGAGATATTGTTTGTATGCATGTATTGAAGAAGTTGAGATACATCCATAATGACAAATCTGAGGTATTTGACAAAACATGGGGCCAGATTTTAGAATATCTCAATGTAATTCATGCAATGCACTTATAGCCAGTGACCCTTGTTAAAGACAAAAGTTAATAATAATAGATTGTGATCCGTATTCATTAGTAATCCATTTAATATAGTGCCTAAAGTATCATTTGATAGCCAATAAGTCAGGATAATACTGAATTTTTTTTTTTTTTTGCAATAATTATCATCAATATCATCATTTAATACACACACACACACAGGTCTAAGTGACTCAATATTTATGAATTTATATCCTGATTACCTGACCAGTTAAGTTGTAATGTGCCTTTGCATGCATTCGTCCCTCAGTGTTCTGTTGTTCTGTCATTACATTTTAATTTATATTTTATTATTGTAATTATCTTTTCTTTTCTTCGTTATCGTTGTCCTGTTTGTTCTGTAAAATAGAAAAACACTAACATAAATGTTTTAAAAAAAGTTTACAAGAACATCATTTGTTTGAAATAAAAATCTTTTTTTTTTTTTTTTTTACAGCTTTATAATTGTATTTTTTGATCACTTTAAGGCATCCTTGCTGAAAAGAATTAATTTGTAAAAATTTAATTATAATTTTTGTTACAATTATATATATTGTTAAAATTAAATACTACTAATAACAAATAAATAAATAGTAAGGTATCTATCCAAATAAAATCTATATAACTCAGACACTAATATGGGTACTTAAAAGTTTTAAAACGCTTACATATTCTGAAATGAAATCAGACACTAAAATACATCCTCTCTACATGATTGCACATCAGGTCCAGTTGCTGTCCTGAAACTGTCAAAGAGGACATCCAGAGATGTGTCTGCATGTGTGGCGGCGTTTCCTTGCTGAGCGAAGGTGACCACACTGTTGGGTGACAACATGTCTCACAGTAATGCCTCCGTCTGATGCTCAATCTGTTTCTGCTACATGTGTGAACTCATCACCCCATCTAACACACTTTCTCTCTCTTTCTCACTCCCTTTCTGACTGTCTTACACCCTCCCTCTCATTTACACTTCCTCTCCTTTCTTCACGCACTCTTATTCCCTCATGTGTAACTTTCACTCACACCTTTTTAATCAAATTTTGGAAGGTTTTTGGAGAAACTCCAAAATGCAATATACTTCTTCCCATTAATCCCGATATGACAGAACAATAGAGAGAAAGACAAGTGATGACCAATTACCTCACATCTTGCTCTCTTTCTGACAGCTCAATACTCTCAGAAATCAAAAATCACATCAAACACTGCATTAAAAAACAACACACACGCATATATACAGTTTAAAAGGAGGCATCAGCTCCTTCGAAGTATTTAGTCTCAGAAACGAGATCTTCGGAGACAGAACCAATCAACTCTTGATTGACTTCCCGCATAATGCGGACGGACAGGCTGTCACGTCGGTGATGATTCACACGGACTAATCAAACTGCTGACATGTGCACTACGAAAAGCGCTCTCATAAATACGCATGGATGTTCTCACAACTACACATTCATTATGAATCATGCATTGGAAAATACTGTGAGTGTGCACGATTGGCTAAAGGGCAAAATCACAGGCGATCTTCTTGCGTTTGATCAGCATTCATCAGTAGGAGATAGAACAACTAACATCAAAGAGAAAAATTCACACATTCTGATCATCGCTGCCTGCGTTTCGCACTCTTCTCTTAGTTATCGCATCAAAACAATGTACATTTCTGCTCTGAAGAAATGGGAGAAGTTTATAAGTTAGATCATGAAATATTAACAGATTTGTTTTTAAGCATTTTAAGTCAAGCATGTAGCATGTCAAGCAATGACAACTATGAAAAACCCACCTGAACAGCAACAAAACATTAAATACTGACCAGCCAACTGTGACTCAACAACCAATGGCACTAGCTGTAGGTTATCTTGTCAACATTAATGAAGAAATCTCAGAGAAATTAGTAAGGTGTTTGAAGATTCATGGGTGCTGGGAGTCCATGTCTTAGAAAAGAGAGAGGCAGAGAAATTATAGACTTGGCCGAGTGCCTGGCCCTCAGGCCAGAAGCTTCATCCCTCTTTGCCCAAGAAGGTAGAGCTCAAGTGAGGAGGAGTTAAAAGAAGCAAGAGTGAAAGAAGAAGACAGCAAGCATATGCTACTGTCTTCTTTCATTCTGCCCCTGACTATATGACTTGGCAAAACCTGAGACACTCAAATTGACCGGAGCACATTTCACCCGCACAGCACTACAGAGAAGTCATGCTGATGGGTCAGACCCCCAACCTCCAAACATCTCACCTACCAGGAGCTGATCACTATCTGAAACTGTGAAATGCGAGATATGCAAAAACTCCCTTTTAATTGGAAGGCAGAGATTGTGACGGAAAAAGTAATTAGTAGTCATTAATTTTGAAATTATTTCCTCCCAACATATTAAGGGTGATTCACTTGGGCATGACAATTCTCTCTCAAACTATAGACGATGAGATCCACAACAATTTATAACAAAAATGTCAAGCTGATTATTAATAATTTTGGTTAAGGGAAAACAGTACATAACACTTGGCAACTTTAACAGGAAAACCCCAAAAAACTGAATAAGATCTATTTAAATATGGCACTGAAATGGCATGGACAGTTATTTTTGCGCCTGGCTTTATTAAATATGCATTTGTAGGAGTTTCCGTTTGTGCTCGTCAAATTACTGGTTATTGCACCATTATTTCCCGCCCAAAAAAGCATGTCTTAGACTATTTTACACTTAAAATGGGTGCATTTGTTGTAGCCAGGTGGAAGCATCACAGAGAACAGCACGTGTGTGGTAGAAAGGAGAGGATTTTTTCTACACAATTTATTTGGAGTGCCAGAAGAACACATTTACTATCAAAATTCAGACATATCCTTACGCTAATTTGCACCGCACTTGGTAAATTGCATTCGTCGATATGTAAATGTTAGTTAATTTGCGCGTAGTCCGTAAATCACCCACAGAATTCTCCATGCCCATCGGCGCTGTTTTGAAACTGCGCATTTAAGGTAAAGATGATGACATCGGATTAATGATTCTATTAAGCAAAGTTGGTCTCCCAGGTGCTTTGTCTCTAATCGCAATGTACAGATCCCTAGTCAGACTTTGATGACTCAATAAAGAATCCTGCTAAAGATACAGCAGAGTCTCCTGGTCTTTGCTTCTGAGTTTCCTATACAATAGTCAGTAAGATTAAGCATATTCTTGTAATACACTTTAAAAGTCTGTATTTCAATGACTAATGCAAGACAATTTGCTGTAGCAGCACTGAAGACAGACCTTCTACTGAGAGTGGTGTTTAATTTCTGTGGCGATTCTTTGATTACCTGTCTGGATGGAGCATCACAGCCTTGTAAATCCGCACATGGAGCAAATGAAAGGTCTCACATCCAAGCAGAAAAACAACAATAAACCCTGACTCACCTTGCGATGCCGAAAGTAACTTCTTAGGTGGCGATGTTTCCCGGTGGCTCACTTTCAATGCCGTGCTACAAGAAACTTCTTCCACGCTAGATGAAAACTTGAACTTGATGACACATTTCCCTGAATTTGTCTGTGAGAAAATTGCAAAACTTTCTTTCAAGGGAGTGTATTCATGAATGTCTATCTGATGTTGACTACTTTGTGTTATTTCTCTCAACTGCTCAACCTAGTTTTGTCTACTTTCAACATTTCAATTTCTTTTTCATCCTTAATTAAAGCCAAAGTGTGACATTTTTCGCACTTAAATACTTTCTTCTTCACCAATACTAAATAAGTCACCTGAAGATTGATTTTTCCAAAACGTGTCAGTGTGTGGAGTGTGTTTGTGGGTGGGACTGTATGTCTGTCTGAGCACTAGCAGATGAACTGAAACCAAATGCAGAAATCACACACTTGACCTTTAAACAACCCCTCAATGTAATCGGTCATGACACTTCCACACAAACCTCTAGAGTGTGAAACCCTCACATTTTCAATCTAAACTTATTCATCACCACTGATGAAGCATCTAGAGTAACTACGGCCTGGGAAAGTTGCCATGGTGAAAGAGCCACAGGAACTGCAGCCCACAATTTCCTAATCATGTTAATCGACTTTAATATGACATCAGTACAATAGAGGAGACGGATAACAGGCTAATGAAAGATTAATGATGGTTCTGGCGGTTAAAGGACAACTTGGATGCTTTGTTGAGCTGTTCCTGTTAAACTGGCCCTCGACTAGGAAATGTTCAAGAACAAGGAGAGACTGTACAAAGAGGATGCCAGGGTTATTGTAATGAAGAACATCATGTAATAATGTTGGTCGGGACTGATTAGACTAATGACGTGAGTGCCAAAATGAGCCACACATTAAAATCTAGTTGTTGGGGTCTAGTGGGTCTCAGTTATCTGCAACTTTTTTGACATAAAGTGCCTTTTTCAAATTAGCATAATTACTAGGCAATGTACAATAACAACAGAGTTTTAAAATGCCCAGGTAATATTGATAATAAGAACCAAAATGATTTGCAAACTTTACAATGCACATATTCAAGGAATAGTTCACCCAAAAATGAACATTTTGTCATCATTTACTGTATATTACTCTTTTTTATGCTGAAGAACCAAACAGTTGTTGGTCCATATGGAAGAAAATACTATGGAAGTCAAATGGGACAAAACAACTGTTTGATTACCAGCATTTTTCAAAATATCTTCTTTTTATGTTCAACATAAGAAACAAACACATACAGGTTTGGAATGACATGAGGGTAAGTAAAAGATGACAAAAAAGTCATTTTTGGGTGAACTATCCCTTTCAGATGTCTGATTCAATAATTGCAATATGGTATTCCTTTTTTTATAATAGCTAAATCTATTGGATTTTTTCTTATTTTTCACAATGTTGTTTCTCTATTAACAGCTTTATTCTGAGAGTGAATGCATCAAGAGAAGCCAACCAAATTGTACCTTTCAGCTCAATCACGCAGCATTTTCTGCTTGGCACATTTTGTCACACTTTTACAGTGTTTGGCTCCACATTCAGCTCATAACCGAAACAATACAATCTGCGTGACGCTGACGAATTACTGCGAATAAGGAAGTTTGGCATGCAGATGCCAATGACTTCAACAGATCTACAATAAACAAATAAAAACAAATATATGCACTATTCTTCAAAAGTTTGGAGTCAGTAAGATTTAAAAAATTATTTTAGTTTAAAATAAATTTATCGTTATCAATCAAAGAAATAAAAAAAGTATCACGGATTCCACAAAAATTAAATTAATTAAAAATGTTTCTTGACCACAAAAAAATGCAGCTTTGCCAGTAAAGGAAATATTTACCTTTTAAAATATATTAAAATAATAAAAAAAACAGTTACATTAAATTGTAATAATATTTTTAATATTACTATTAGCCCCAAACTTTACATACTAAAATAAATGCTTATTCTATATGCAAAATAAATAACTAAAAATGTTTTGTGGAAAAAAAAAAAAAGTCTTAGATGGCTGAGCTCTTGTAAAACTTAAGTGACTTTTCACACAAATGTGGTTGTTATTAATGATATAATCCAAATGCTCTTATTTTGTCTTTCTTCTTAATCATTGCCAATAATGCCACAATAGAATCAGATTTCTTTTAGCACTATGCTCTTAACATATAATTACATAATTAGTCTGCCACCATTAATTTAATTGCAACCTTCTGATTAGAGGCATTGCATAAGGACTCTAAAACAGCCGGCATGGGAGTGGCACATCTTGTGATATTACTATTATTCCAGTGTGTGTTTTTTATGTGTTCAATCATTACCTGCTGTGTGCTTGCAGAGTAGACCATGACACCCCAAGGGTTGGGGAGAGCACCGCCCTGCAAGTGGAGGCACACATTCTCTCCGGGACCCTCAGGATCCGAAAACAGACTCCAAGCACACCAACGCACACACTGCATAAACGCTGCTCTGGGCACAGCTGTGGATGTCATCTAGTGAAATAGACAGAGAAAGAAAAAGAGAAAGAGACATTTCACTCTCAGTTTGTCCCCGAATAGCAACATATGAGGTTACAAGTCATCAGAACAGGCTGCCGCTTTTTGAATATGACTTAGAAGGATAAGTTGAAGTCATGACTGAGTGGCAGAAATCAAGATTTAGGCTTTTTTTCCCCACTTTTCCCAACTTACCCAAAGATAAAAATTCTGTCATTAACTTCTCACCCTCATGTCATTCCAAACCTGTAGAAACTTTGTTCATCAAATTAAGATGTTTTTGATGAAATCCAAGAGCTCTCTGACCCTCCATTCACATAACTGACACAGTCAAGGCCCAGAAAGCTATCAAGGATATTGTTAAAAGAGTGGTCCTATCGCAATGTTAAGAAGC
Source organism: Enteromius mattozi (assembly GCA_032359235.1). NCBI lineage: Eukaryota > Metazoa > Chordata > Actinopteri > Cypriniformes > Cyprinidae > Enteromius > Enteromius mattozi. The sequence continues at coordinate 2,839,180 of JAUMHE010000318.1, forward strand.
TACAATAATGCTTGTTTTGCACAAAGAATACCAAAAATAACGACTTTGTTCCAAAGTTTTTTGGTTTTTTTGGCACTTAAAGTATTCTCGTGGCTTATTACCTGACTACGTTTTGCCAGAAAGCTTTCAGATTTCATAAAAAATATCCTAATTTGTGTTCAGAAAATAAACTAAATTCTTATGGGTTTGGAACATCCCTCTAAGTACAGAAGACAGAAAATGACAACATTGATTTATATATAAAAAAGATCAAATATATACATTTTAAATAAAAATGTATTTATAAATATTAAATATGTTATACATAGATTGAGTGATTTCTTATTTGAAAACTGCATCCGGAAACACTTCCTAGAGTCTAACATCAGCAGCTATAATCACACAGATAAGAAATACATCAACCTTTTATCTCACAACATGTACACACATATACACAAACTAAACAGACAAAGTGAAATAAAATAAAGATGACTGATAAAAATGAGAATGAGAGAGAAAAAAAGATGGGGAACTGAGCCTCCTCTCGGCTTTGCTATGATCCCTTGGGATCAGGCATTAAAGCCAATCAATAAATGAGCTGGTCAGGCTCAGCTCACCGTAATTAATCATGATAGAAAAAGAGCAAGGGAGAGAAGGAATTATTCAGCCCCCCTTTCTCTCACTCCCACCTCCCTCTGAGGTTTGATGTATCTGGCCAGTGATATATAGGCTGTATGGTAAATACTCTCCAGTTCAGCAAAGAGCGTTAATACAAGAGCTTTATCTCTCTCACAGAGATGTATTTCACACATCACAGAGTGAGAGAGAGAGACACTGAGGGAAAGAGAGAGAGAAAGAGAGAGAAAGAAAGAGAGAGAGAGAGATTTACAATCACCTTTAGCGATAGAGACAACAGTCCCTCAGTCTCTCAGACCCACTATAGCACTGCCTTGAGTACAAATGTCACAAATGAACTCAATTATGATCTTTCAAAAGAAACCTTGTTCTCAGAGAAAGCACTGTCATTTCCTTTCAAAACCACAGACATGTGCACATCAACACAGTACAAAACTAAAAACGAAACTGACTGAAGTATTTAATTTATTTATAATAAATCCATATTTAAAGGCTATTAATAATATGTTTTATTGTTTAAAGATCTATTTCAATTTAAAAAATATTTAAATGTAATACTTTTAAATAAAATACATTTATGATACATGATACATTATTAAAAATTGCATATAATTTATATAAATTACATAATAATTTTAGCAACCATATTGTTATTGTTAATATTAATCATGTTAATTATAAAATAATATTTAATAATATAATAAAATAAAACCCTTTTTTAAAATGAGGTGCCAAGGTCTAGGCCTCAGCGCTAGTCTGAGATTATTATTTTTTATGTAAACAAACAAATAAATATATAGATTTTAAAAATAAGAAAAATATAAGATTATGAGCTATTTCTAGATTACTAATTAATTAATCTTGAAAAGTAGTAAACTACTCTGAATAAACTGTCAGATGTTCTTGCTTCCAGTGAAGCTCCAAATGCTCTTTGGCTCAGTCTCAAATCACACTGAAGAACACGATCATCAACAACCTTGTGGAGTTTATGCAGCTCAAGTGCTGCTATTAAAGCAAAATGAACTCGTATGCACTCTTCCGTTACTGACACCTGGAGAGGTACATGGCGCATGCTGGGATATTATTTCTAAATAAAGCACCAGCTCCAACAAACACTTTCTTTCTAATAGCGTTCCATTCATAAAGGTGCAGACTCGGCATATAGCCAATTTTCCACTAAGGAGACATTTCCTACAAGTCCTTACATAATCCTTAGAACAGTTCAGATATTTAAACTGAAGTTCCCTAGCTTTTGTTCAACCTAACATGGGCTGAAGATGGAAATAATCGCTGCTACATAATTTACCCTGAATCCTTCTTGTCAGCTCCCAAGCTCCCCTCTCACTGGAGTCAACACAATTTCATTCTGGAGCATTTCCCGCTCTGCAAGAGCTTTTGAGGAGATTGATGCGGAATCTCTCTCTGGAGATGACTCTGATTAGAATTATGTCTTTTATATAACACATTAATCGCTATCTTTCCTGCGTATTGACTGAGAAATAAGAAATGGAATGGATATACAGCCGCAACATCAAGGTTCAGAGAAGCCTGGATTAATTAAATATTTTATGTTGTGTTGAAATGGAAGTAGCTACAGACTATGAGTGGGCGATATATAAGTAGAAATTAATAACCAGCAGAAATTTGTCATGACAAAGAGATTTTGGACTACTGTTTTTATCGTAGTTACATGATAAACCACGTGTAACAGTAACACGAGTAACTGTATATTGGATCCAGGTAGCTCTTAAAGTGACAGCAGTCTAATATTCCTGCTGTCTGTCATTCATGTTAATCAAATAATAAAAGAGAGAAAATTGTCTAAATCACTTCTGTAACTTTAATAAGAAGAAATCTATATAAATTTACACAGTGTAGAATATGCAGTGTTTTTATGCATTTGATTACATATACAAAGTAAGTAGTACTTCTTATTTATCTGTTCTACTGTAGTTTTGTCCTATTGGTTGTAATTAGTTTCTTATTCTTGGCTTTGATAAATTGTTCACAGTATGATCTATAGCATTCATCTAGAATACTGAATTGTACTTTTATACTGCCTTTAAAACTACAGTAAAACTGTAGAGCTAGAAATAAATATGTGTATGTGTGTGTGGCCTGAATCTTTATAAAAGGTAGATTGAAATGTAGTTGTTAAAAATATCACTCCAGCGCACTACAGTGAAATAAACTATTTGCATATTAATTTGAATGTCTAAAATGTCTAAAAACAAGCAAGACGGCAGATCAAGAATTAATTACAATAAATCAAACCATTAACAGATATAAACTGTAGCTGTGGACTTTAAAAGCACAGTGAAGAAATTCCCAGAACTCCAGTTGTAAAACGAATGTGAAGTATTGCGTATGATTTCAACACCGCTCAGAACAAACCCTATGGACACAAGCCGCCCTAAGTAACTCTTTAAATGGCAAAAAACTCAAATGTGCTCAGACAGTAACAAAGCAATGACATGGCGCCCAAGTCAGCAATAATCATAAAACACACACCATAACGTCCTTTACCCTCAGCTTCCACACAATAAATCAAAGCGGGGTAGAATCACTGCCAGCTCTGGAAACACATTGATAACTGCTGGTTTTGGTAACAAGTTGAGCTATTAAATTGGCTGGTGGTGTGGAGGTTGGAGCGAGGCTTCGGGCAGGGGTGCAAGGCTGCCGTGAGCTGCAGCCCACTGTGAACAACTGTCAGCGGGTGTGCGCTATGCTACATTGGGGCTGCCAGCAGGACTGATGGGAAGGGGATGAGCAACCGGAATAGTAATGAAGTATCCATGCTTAAGTCCAGTCGTGTAGCAAACTTCAGTTAGAACTGTGCAGCAAACAGACTTTAAAGCAGCGGAATTAAACATCCAAGCATAAACTACTGTAGAATTGTTCTGAAGTTCTAAACCGTATCAATTCTGAACAACAAACTTGGAATTTTATTTTTCACAGTACAAGCATTTGGTTTAAGGAACATGCAACTTTTTTTGAAAATAGGCTCATTTTCCAACTCCCCTAGAGTTAAACAGATGAGTTTTACTGTTTTTGAATCCATTCAGCCGAACTACGGGTCAGTAGCACTTTTAGCTGTAGCTTAGCATAGATCATTGAATCTGATTAGACCGTTAGCATCACACTCAAAAAAATGACCAAAGAGTTTTGATATTTTTCCTATTTATATTTGTGCAATGATATTACACAGTGCCTTAAATTGCTGGGGACTATTTTCAGGCGCTGCGTAATATCATTGTGCCTGCTGCAGCCATGGCACAGCAGCAAAGTTTCTTGATTATCATACTGGAATGAGAGTATTCCTAGTCATATCAACCTAGAAAATGGAAGCTTTTCATTTTCCGTCGGTCTTAGTGATGTTGCTAAACTAATTTCGGGAGGAGCGCGAACGAATAATCAGACACAGCCGGCGCCGCATTACCAATCATTATCATTACCTCTCGTTAGCCAATCCGGTCCAAACACTCACCCTATAAATATTCCTTTTCCTTCCTTTCCGTATCTCATTCTAAGCATCCCTCCTCCTCCCGTTCTCTGCCGTTTGCATCCTCAAAGGGGGGCACGCAGGGTTCGATCCGGACGCCGAGCTCTGCTTTCGCTAGGGTTCATACTCATAGGGCTCGTAGTCCGCCGAGCTCCCGGCTCGCCCCCGGACAGCACGCCAAACATGCTATTATTATTATTAGTTTCGATGAGGAAGCGCGAACTCGTGAAGTATACAATGTAACTATAGAAGAGTCAAGTTTTTTAAATAGGAAAAATAACAAAACTATATGGTAATTTTTGAGTGTGATGCTAACGGTCCAATCAGATTTAATGATCTATGCTAAGCTACAGCTAAAAGTGCTACCACCAGACCTGGAGATCAGGTGAATGGATTCAAAAACATTAAAACTCAACTGTTTAAATCTAAGGGAGTTGGAAAATGAGCCAATTTTCAAAAAAGTGGCATGTTCCTTTAAAATAAAAGCAGCACTGCAGGAGTTCTAAATATGGAAAATAAAAAATATGTTCACAATCAGCCCCTGTTTGGTACAGTAACTACACCTAAACAAAAAATAAATAAATAATTACACACATATACACACACAAACATCTTCAAAAGTATTCAAATGAGCATGTCAAACCATTTCCTTTGTATTAAAAAAAAATCAGATAATCAAGCACTATGAAAGAGCCCAATGGAAAATGAGACAACTTTTGTAGTGATATCAGAAGTTATGCATGTTACAGCACTGCACCTCTTCATATGACTTATATTTCAGGTCTGATTATCTTTGTGAGACACATATGAAGCCATTTTAAACAATGCAGCAGAGAACATCTGAGAGACAGAGCAAAGCATCAAAGAGAAATCGAATCAAAGCAGTCGCAGATGAGATTCACTGTAGCACATAACTAACAGGAATTCCACATCAAAGTCACGACATTGTGGCTCTGTCTAAAGAACATAAATGTTAAACTGAATTTAAAGAGCAAACAAGCAAAACTTTGCCACACGAGAATACAATTACAAGAAACAGGAAATTGCCAGAGGCAGAAATTAAGCTCTCTGTGTTTATAAGCGGAAGGAAGAATTACAACAATCAACAAAAGAGACCGATATAAAGACTGAATTCGTCATTAGAAACTGATTAAATGTCCTCACAAAAAAAAAAAAAAACATGGAAAAATGCATAAACCAATCAAGGTGAAAGATCAAACGTCTTTTACAGATGGCTGCCAGCAATTTCACAGCCATCAGACAGCTGAATATCCATAATTCATAAAACAGGACATCAGAGAGGCAATGGAAGATTCCAGAAATCCAAAACTAATAATACATTCGAGAGCCACAGAGCCCGGAGTGCTGAGCAGACACCAGAACGATTATGTCAAGGCATATTGAATTACAAAAAGCAAAACAACTACACACACAATTAGGTCTGACAGATCATTCGGTCCTGCTATTTTTTCATCTAGTTTATCTCTTAGAAATAACACTGGAGTCAATATGAATATACAGTGAAACTGTTGTAGTCAGGAAACTCCTTTTCCACCTCGCCGGCAGAGACAGCAGCATACTGATGAATGAAATTGTGTTCTCAGACATTTGGCTGGCGTATTCCTCAGGGACGGCTCAGCCATGTGGCGGGTGGCAGGGACAAGGCGATGCATTGTTGGCTCTCGTCGCCGTCATGGCGAGAGGATGATGCCAGGCCTTTCCTGCACATGCTGTGTCGAGTCTTTAGCTCAGCACACTTTCGGATCACTAACGCAGAACTGTCTTGCATCGTTGTTTAAAAATATCTCCAAAGGAAAGGAGATTAATGTGTCATATGGTCTTACCAGGGGGCCGTGTGAGAAAAAAAAAAAGAACTGTTTTTGACAAAGTAACACAGAGATGTGTTGGCAAGATTTGATAATAATGAGGAGTAAAAGTAGGCTATTAAATGCTGGTTGGTTGGTTTTTGATTACAGTGCGGCTAAACAGAGCTGTCTACTTTTCAATTAAAGTCAGAATTTTCATTAAAAACCAACCAAAAATGTTATTCAGTGACTCTTTGGGACTCTGCAGTATGTGCCTTGACACATCCGCTAAAAATGCCAGGGGTAAATATGTCCCTATTTACATTTTCTTCATATTCATGCTTCGTTTACTGCTGCAAAACCTTAAAAATGAGAATCAATTTCAAGAGCGACTCCTGTTTTCATCACACACCAAAAGGTAATTTAAAGGAGCCAGTCCTGAATTTAAACGCAGTTGTAACTTCCAAAACTTTGGATTGAGTAAGTAGTTTTAAAAAGTCATTTTAAGACTTGATTTGATTGCTTTGTTTTAATCAGAGCTTGAATATTACACTACAGTTTAAAGGTTTGGGTTTTGTAAGGAACTTTTTTTCTTTCTTTCTTTTTTTTTATCAAGGACACATAAAATTGATCAAATGTGACTTTAAAGACATTTATAATATTGCAAAAGATTTTTATGCAGTTCTTTTGAACTTTGCATGAATAAAAAGGATCCTGAAATACAATGGTTTTCTAAAAAATCTAAAGCAGCCGTTGTGAACATTGATTTAAAAAGAATAGTTTCTCGAACACCAAATCAAATAGAGGATTGTGAGATTAGAGTAATGACTGCTGAAAATTCAGCTTTGCCATCACAGAAATAAATTATATTTTTAAATAAATTAAAATAGAAAATATTTTAAACTGTAAAAATATTTCACAATTTTACTGTAAATGCAGCCTTGGTTGAAAAAAAAAGATATTTACCAACCCCAAACCTTTGAACAAACCTGTGTCATCAACTGCAATTAACTTATGGAAATTAGGATGAATTGTTTTCATACAATTTCAAATAGAAAAGGAAAAGGTGTTGACACATCTGAGTTTGGAAAAATGCTTTCACGCCAATCAAGCAAACTGGACTCAGACATCAAAAGAACTCAAGACAAAACATATGAATACTAAATAAGGACAATGTGATATGATTATATGAAAAAAAGGCTAAAATGGAAATATTACCCACTTTGAGATTATCCTCACTCTGAATAACACAGATGAAGAGTGAAGCATCAAACTGCAGTTGAAAGACCCTAAATTAGGTGAAGTCTAGAGAGAGGTAGTAAAGGAAAAGAGGGAGGGAGGGGATGTAAAGAATGAGCAGGAAGGTAATAGACAAAACCAATGTGATTGAGAGGAACTCAAGTGGAAAAACTAGGTTAGAGGTACATAGCAGGAAGACAGAGGCAACAGTACTTCACTCTCTGGTTCTCAACGGGTGGGTCACAATCTTAAAATATTTGTTTCTGAAAAAAAATGTTATTAACTGCAAATGCAACAAGACAAAAAACTGTGCATATTTTAAAAAGCAATAGTATATAATACATTTGTTTCATTTAAATTATGGTTCTTCTATAATTCTGTGGTGCTAATCATAACTGCACTATTTATTGTTCATGCAGCATCAGCATTTTGGCAAATATTTAGAATTGTTCAAGTACCAATTTTGTTCAAGTACCAGTTTTTTTTGTTTGTTTGTTTGTTTGTTTTTAAACAGAAATATTAAGCATATATATTAAATATTAAACTGTTTTCAACATTACAATGTTGTGCACAAAATGAGCACATTAGTACCACATACACAACACTGGAAACTGGAGTAATGAAGCTTTGCCATCACAGGAATAAAATAAATTTTAAAATATATTAAATTAGAACACATATGTTAAACACCGTTATATGATTTGGATACATGTTGGCTTGCCAATTTAAGTCTTGAATGGCCTGACTGATAAAACTCTGAAGCAAAAGCACTTGAAAACCACTGGTTCAGCTTACCTCGATTTACTTTTTACCTTAGGAGTACTTCCCAGGAGAGCCCTGTTCATGCTCCCACACACTTAGAAGTACAGTATATGATGGGATCAATGCAGGCAGATGCACAGGAGAGGTCTGGAAAGTGAGGCTCAATGTGACAGGGTGAACTCCCAGTGGGCAGGCCAGGAGATTTATGAACTTCTCAGTAGGAGAAATTGACATTCATACTAATTAGTCGACCATTGTTTCTCCTGTTCCTGCTTCCCCATGCAAACCCCTGGAGCGAAGGCATCAGACCCTGCCGTAGACTGACCTCTCTGTACTGCTAAATATAGCTGCACAATGGCGAAGACACGGGCTCTCTTACTGTGTGATGTTTGATTAACATTTAATTAACATTTGTGTGACATTTCCGACAGAATGGGAAAAATACAAATAAAAGAAAAATGTATAAATAAGCATTACTGCTCCGCAATCGTCTTTTTATCGCACGACTGAGAGAGTGCAGCCAGACAGCCTGTAGGAAATCAGGCCTTAATGAGGAACTGAATGAACATCGCAGACAGAGAAAAAAAAAATGCATAAAGCGCATAAAAATACAAAGCGCATGACTTGATCCCAATTAAAACAACATCAGCAAACCTTTAAAAATGCAGAAATGCTGTTTGTTTGTGTTCTGCCACAGATGTGAAGGAGCATCTAAGCTGATATGGGCTGAGCAACTGCGTGACGGCATTGCATAATTTATATGCCATGTGAGCAGAAAGTTGGCCACAATTTACTCTATGCAAAATCAAGCTCTTCATCAAGCTCTAAACGCAGAGTTTCAAGCAAGTCACAGTGACTAACAGAAGAAGTATCTTCCTAGACAAAACATGGAGGCTGAAATTTAATCAGCAAGGTTTAGCTGCAAAAATAAATCATGCTTCTTACCAAAGCATGTAGCAGTGCTGTTGTAAAAGAGCTGAATGTTGGTGCTAAATCAATTGTAGAGCTCCATCGATTTCTGCTCAAATAGCTTTGGTGCTCTTAGAGTGTTGGTTAAGCTCTTAATCTAGAATTGTGCGATATGGAACATTAACTTATCCACAGCAAGGGTTCAAGACTTGAAGAGTTGGCATGGTCTGGCCAGAATGGCAAAATTTGGCAGGCAAAACGCGTTTCTATGTTTATGGCTAAAAGTAGCTATCTGATATTTAAACGGGAAAAAAAAAAAAAAATATATATATATATATATAATTTGTAACTCAATTACTAGGGAACCACATTTACCCAAAATAGTTTTATTTTATTTTATGGATGTTTTCGCCTATATTTATTCAGGACACAAACATTAGATTTGAATTTAAAAAAAAAAAAAAATCACATGACTTTGCCTAAAGTTCTATTGTGACTAAATAATTCACAAAGTAAAGAAAATGTGCTTGGCTAGGAAAATAAGCTAAAAAACTGCCTACTTTCACTCGGTTCTCCACTGAGATGAATGGAAATATTAGCAAAACCACTTTTTCTAGATATCATAGACCTCCTTGACCTGCAGCACATCACTAGTCACCTTCTTATTTTCCTCTGCAGCAGGACACATCACATTTCATTTATACCAGAGGGCTGTTTGAAAATGTGTTCCATACGTATCAATATGAATTCTCAGATGCTGTCAAAGAGCTGTTCTTTTGAAAACTGTTGTGTCCGCCCCCTGCATGCTGCAGCCCACATGGTCGCTGCGGTCTATTTGATTTTGAAGTGCTTTGTTCAGTTACGTGCTCTTTTTCCATGCTAAATCAAAACATTTTTACTCAGTCTGACTGTCCTCCTCCGCGGCGCTCCACTGTTAATAAAATGGTGAGAAATGGTTGTCAAATCCGAGATGGATCATTATCCCTGCAAAACTCACCAGGTGAGCTCACGGCCTGATTCCAGTTGGTCCTCATGCCTTATGGTAAGAATTCCATTGAAGGCTAATCTAACTAAGCACTTCACACTTCCTCCATTGTTCTTTTAAAGAGTCTTTTACAAATGCCAGAAAGGTTAAAGGGATAGTTCAGCCATTTATGCATACTAGTGCTTGGCAATATACCGGTTCAAATTACACACACAGTATAAATGGCTAAGCAATGTAGACATAGTCAGAAATTGAGAGAGATGCCTGTTAGTTGGGCAAATAAACCAACAGTAAATGGCTGTTAACAGAAGCTAAAGATGAACGCCCAGTGGAAAAATTCTGTACATGCAAACTCACGTCACCATGCGTGAAATATTGGAAGAAAATCCTAAATACTCAATTGGGGATGGGGGTTTATACTGTATAAATGTAACTCTGTGGTATTTTCTTTTCATCTTACCTCCATACAATGCATATTTATGCAGTATTTAAAAGCACAGAACTACTTTGTTTACAGGAGTATCCAACACAACGCTATATCGATGCTGTTCTGTTAGCACCACCTGCTGTCAGAAACTGAATTTGCATTTTCATTTTGCCTGTCTGCTGTTTTTTTTTTTGGATATTTATTTTACGTATCATAATTTCACAGAGCTAAGGTCAGACGGTCCGTGTACGTTGTGATCATTTGTTTTTCTTTTTTTGTTTTTTTGCTTGTTCAAAAAAAAATGAAAAAACGAGATTTAAGCTCAATTTCGTTTTTTGGTTCAAGGGTAGAAAATGGATATATGACTGGAAATTTCATTTTCCACTTGTGGGCGGTCATGACAGACCCCTTACCGCCGATTGGTCAAACCAAATCTGAGCTCATGACGTCATCATCAGTTCGTTCAACTAAATAAAAGTCTTCTGCTGCTATATCAGTATATATCAATATGTCAGCTTTCTGTGAAGCCTAAACGCGTTTCACAGAAATATTTATTTCACAAATATTAATACGCACCCAGGCTCAAAATCCCCTTCGGAAGAAATCGTGATTGCGTTCCGTGTCCATACAAATGCATGTGAATAAATGGAAACATTCCCTAAAAACAGGCAGTAACGACAGTGGTGCGGTCAGGACGCGCTGCTTCCCTTAAATATTAATGATTAATGATAAATATGATTAATGATTGCACCCGTGCCTGCTTTCTCCCGAGAGTAACAGATATGCTGCCTTTCAGTAAGCATAACAGACACTCCGGTACGCACTTTTATATTTTAATCTATTGCGTTCAAACTCTGAGTATTATCTAGTATTATCTAGTATTATCCAGTATTATCTGGGTAATTAGTGACACTATAAAAATCACTATTAAAAAATGACGCTATAAAAATGGATGCAAGATTGTCTTTTTCCACTGAATTTTCCCCCACTGGGTAAAAGACTTTTTTAGCCTATTGAATATAAATTTTATTTTTAATTAATTTATTTTTTTCCATAAAACGGTTAAGGAGCTCAGGCCACTGGTAGGAAGCTTTTGAGGTTCTATTAAGCATACTGAACTAAATGATTTTAAATTTAATTTATGCTCAGTTGCAGAATCACATTACTCTGTGCTTCTCACATTATTATGTTTATAAAGATGAATGAAAGCAGTGTAGTAGTAGTTAGCTATCTCTGTGTGTCGTACGTGGCCGTTTGTCAAGCACGAAAAACACATTTTATGTAAATTCTGAATATAGTCTATTATTGCACGGCCTTAGACTTAAGCCCTAGCATGGCCCTGACCCGAGATGCTCAAGCCTTAGCCTGAAATCTTTCGGATTTATGTGTAATAGCAAAATAATTATATTTAGTTTTAGTATATTATAAACGTTTGGAGCATTTTGTTCGTTAAATATAAGTTTCAAAAGTAACTGTTTCAAAGTAACGACCAAGCAGCCAGCTGCAGACAGAGCTGATCATAAACTATGTTTGATCAATTTAGCCTCCTCAAGTCATCACGACTTGACTAAAATAAAATCTATATAAAATCACTAAAATAGTTCAAGCATATGTTTAAACGTTATGCCTGTACTATCATAATATGTTTATTAAAAAAATAGATGTGGTGGTATATCCAAGTTTTTGAGGAGAATCTAAAGCGCGCTCTGCAGGACACGGAGGCACCAGCACTATCACTTTTTTTTTTCTTTTTCTTTTTTTGTGGAAACAAAATAGCCTATGCTGTCATTTTTACTGATTATTCATGATTTTTAATATTAGTGAAATAAATATATCTGTGAAACGCGTTTAGGCTGCACAGAAGAAAGCTGACATATTGATATATACTGATATAGCAGCAGAAAACTTTTATTTAGCATGTCATGACCGCCCACAAGTGGAAAACGAAATTTCCAGTCGTTTATCCGTTTTCTACCCGTGAACCAAAAAAGGAAAATCGAGCTTAAATCTTGTTTTTTCGTTTTTTTAAACAAATTAAAAAACGAAAAAATGACCGTTTTCTCGTTTCTGAATATTTCATTTCAAATTGAAAAACAAATGATCACAACGTACACGGACCTCAGACCGTTCTGTTTTTAAAATTATTCAATCTAATTTACATCAAAAACCATTCATGCTACATTTAAAATGTTTGTTTAGATTGTGATTACATGCAGTGGTTCTGCCACTTTTTCATGCATTCTGATTCATATGGCACAATCAAGAAAAACAAGCTTTATTTGAGCTATAAAAACAACAACAACAGTACACTAAATAGTCGCACCAGGATTTCATGATTTTTGATATCAAAATCACTGACTTTGTGGTATTTTTTCTTTTTTTAATCAATTTCAATAAATATGGATTATCTTTTAAATCTTTAAACAACATATTTTTGCCATTTTATTTTTGCTACTTAAAAAAAAGAAAGAAAAAGAATTAAATTACGAAGAATATACAACAATTGAAAAAAACTAAATCAGTTTTAGTATTCAGGTACACAATACTACAGGAATTGAACAATCAAGTGCAAACAAAACACCACACAGTCTTCCTTGTATTCATTAAAAAAATACATAAAAATACATACAATACATTTATTAAAGCTACTGAAATAATTCAGTCAATTGCAGAGTGTGGTTTTCTCATTTCATTTGGGGTTCTATCAATATTAAGGACACAGACAGCAGCAGGTATGCACAGATCTAATGTCTACTGACACACATTCCATTTTCTCCTAACTACTTCTCATTAATGCAACACACAACAGACTGCTTCTGTGTATTTGACTTAAATGCATTAAGTTTGTTTTTATGCTTAACTCTTTTTAACATAAAGACCATCCTATGAGTTAATTTCTCATTCATTCATGCATGTTGCTTTCAATAACAAGTCAATAAGATTAAGTAGTCACTTTTTGTGATTATTTTTTTCATGGTAAATGCTGAAATATGCAGGATTACAAAAAAAGCATTAAATCACAAAAAACTGGAGGGACCGACTAAAGGAGTACTATAAAAATTTGTTCAAATGACTTATGTACTATATCCATTTTTGAAGCCTATAACAATAGCTTTGTGTGAGGAATGGTTGAATGCTTAAATTATAATTCATTACTAATCTTTGTCCGCTGCAGGTCACCAGACAGAACGGGGTGTCATTACTCGCTCAGGATTGCAGCTGAAAGCGTCAGAGTGTCCGTGAGCATGTCAGAACCCATTGCCATTGCATTCGTTACTACAAATCACAATTACGTGACCCACTCTGCTCACCCTTCCTCCGGGCCTCAGAGAAGAAGCCCCTTTTCACGCCAGCATCAGTGTCTTCGCATGAAAGCTGCTGTAACACAAATTATCTACTGGCCGCGGGACAAGAACGGGAAAGACTCAGTCTCTGGCTCATTCTCCATTATCCATGAGTCACAGCTAGCGGCGGACCGGCAACAAAACCCCACATTGCCCGGAAGCTGGTCTGTCCCTCAGCATCATGCAACACTTTATTACATTAGCGTGGCTTAACTGACAGAAAGTCATCCAGAAATGTTAAAAGCAGAATTTCAGGCTGAACACGGGTCTTGTTCGAGCTGCCTCGTCGCAAAATTGGTGTTGACAGACCAGCATTAGGAGCTATCTGTGCAGGGGATCAGTTGTCAGTCTTGTACAGCCGCAACACAAGCGGAGAACGACAGACAGAGCAAAGGAAAAGATAAAGAGCAGAGTAGAGGAATTTGCGGTAATGACTGAGAGAGACAAAAGCAGCGCTGAGGCTGTCACGATTACTACATTATCGCCTGACCATGATTATTACAGATAAGAGCAATCAAGGTGCACATTAAATTCCTATAAATCACATATCGCCAATAATACGAGAATACAGAAAAGCAATAAACTGTATATTTTTAAGCAAGTCAAAACTTAAACCAAACAATGTTTAGAACATGTCTTGAGTATAACAAAATAAATACATAAAAATCTTTATGCTAAATTGTGTTATTGTCAAATGCCAATTTATTTTAGCCCTTTTTATGAATGAATTAATTAAAACCCTCTATGCTAAGTTATGTTATTGTTAAATACCAAATGTATTTACTTATTTATTTAATCTTTGTTATACTAATAAATGAATAAATGAATGAATAAATCATTTGATGCCGTTATATAAATATCAAATACCAAATTGATTTATTTATTTAGTCCTTATTAAATAAATAAATAAATACAAACTTTTTATGCTTAGCTATACTGTCGAATACCAAATAGATTTCTTTATATAGGTTTTATTATAGGTTTGTGAATCTGTTTTAATTATTTTATAATATTGATATAATAAATAATATAATATAATTAATAAAAAAAAATGAACAAAATTTATTTGTTTATTTTTGTACTTATATACATTTTTTAATTGAAATCTAATTAAGTTTGTGGATTATATTATATTATATTATATCATATTATAACAAATTATCCTTCACTGACCCTGGATGTTTACATAAATAAACTCTCTTGCATTTCTTTAACTTCGCCATATAGCACAACTTCGTTCTCGTGTCAGCCCAAAAGTAATCATTAGTGAAAGTTTTTATTACATGGTACATCGACTACTACTGTAATGCTCTTATTGCTAGATTACCAGCGCACTCAATTTCTTGCTCACAATACATTCAAAATTCTGCTGCAAGAATATTAACCCACACTAACCGATCTGCTCATTTAACCCTCTCTTACTATCAACCTCCACTTGCAACCAGTGTCATCTCATATTACTTACAAAATTCTTCTGCTTATACCTTTAAATCATTTACTGGCTATGCTCCTCGCTACTTTTCTTACATTCCATCTCGATCACGTTGATCGTCAGTGTGTCATCTTCTTTCTCTAAGATTCTGTCTATCTTCAGTGGGTGACAAGTCATTTTCTGTCATGGCTCCTAAACTATGGAACTGTCCACCACTGGCACTGAGGACAGTATCCTCACTGTCTGAATTTAAATCACAACTTGAAGCCTACTTGTTTACCCAATACCATCAGTCAAAATGATGACACTTTCCAACTCCTGTATACCAGCTGTACTGCTTTCTCAAAGTATTTTTGTTGTATCTTGCATGTATCATATGTCTTGGAATTACTGCTCTTTATGTTTATTTGTTTATAATATCCATTTTCTATGTTGTTTACTCAGCTCTATGCTATGTGTCTCTGCTTTTGTACTCAATTGTATCATGATATACAACTGTAATCACTTTTGTTTCTGGACTGGGCAAATGTCTACTGTCCACTGACTGCCTGAATTGACTGTCTATGTACTGTATATGTGAAATATCTGTCTATTATATTACTTCTTTTGTAAAGCGTCCTTGAGCCTGTGAAAGGTGCTATATACAGTAAATTAAAACTATTATAATATAATGTAATGTATTGTAATAAAAAATAATACACAATGGTTGACTGGGTTCCATAAAAAAAGTATAAAAAAAAATGAAAATTACTTTTATACTTAAAATTAACAAATGTCAAAACATTTACAAATGAAATAGCTTTAGTTAATATATTTACAACTATTTAATCATTAGTCAGAAATGTCACGATTGTGACAGCCCAAGCCTGCTCTTAATGAAACGACCACCTCTTGTGCCAATCAGCTGATCTTCATTAGGATTTTTAGAAAGGAATTGTATATATAGGTTACTAAAGCACAGAAAATGTTGATCAGAGTAATGCAGAAGGAAAGATTATAGAGATGGTGTTTTTAGGTCAGAGGTTTGGGTGATTGAGATTCTCTGTGCTTAAGATTTAGTACTACAAGTCTCTTTGTGCTGAGTCAAACCGGATCATGCCAAGTGAGCAGTTCATATTTCTCTTTCTCTCTCTCTCTCTCTCTCTCACCCATACTGAATCCTTCCCCCCTCTGTCTCTCTCATCTAAAGTACACTACATCAAAGTTCCTCAGCAGGAATTGACTGATTGAACTGATTCCTCTGATAGCGCTGTCTATCTGCACATGCTACATGTCAATGCTGTTTTAGCATTTGTTTCATTAAAAGACATATTAGAATATGATAAAACAACACAACCCAAACAATGTTATTTTAGTGTACACACCGCATTTCCCCACCCTGCAGAACTGTGAAGGATGCCACAACCTGCCTGTATCTTCTGCAATGAAACCAATGACAATAACTTCATTTAAATGCTCAAGGCACAGTGCATTTTCAGCACATTTTGCAGCTGGTTAAGATGCACTGTGGGAGCTTCAGGGTTTTGAAATATCAATGCGCAACTGTGATTTCGGCCTTCAGCCTCCCTATCCAGCTGCATGGGAAGAGGTTCACAGAGCTGCTGGAGTTTATATCCCTCTCACATACACATTCCAACTTTCCTTTTTTACTTGCCAAAGAGTTTTCTCACTGTCATCCCTCTAGTTTTTTCAGCTCTTTTATTCTCTTTCACTTTCTCCGTGAGCATATTGATAAGGTTGTGAGTAACGGTCCACCGAACCCTATGAAGAAAGAGTAAAAGAACCACAGCACAAGTAGGAAACAGTCACTTCAGAATCCCTCTGACTTAAGAAGTCTGAGCCTGTCAGAGTTTTGGAGCTCCAGGAAACGTTGTTCGAAAGTAAGGTATTGCAGGCTGTTTTGTAGTCGATTTGTTAATTAGTTGCAGACTTTATGTTGCTCCATTCAGCAAATCTATCAGACCATATTACGAGAGCAATTGGACATAAATGAGGTGCAGTAAATAGTGGTCAACACAGTATGATTGCAACACTGTGTGCACTCAGCTCTCTTTCGAAGTCTGTTTATGAGTTACACAGCTCCACCTACTGGTGAAAAAGTAAACGCAGGATCTGTAATGTCTTATGACTCCAGGAGAAAAGAAAAAATCAACAGCATTACAACCATCATGATCCATTATAAACCAATTAATAGGGAATCACAGTGCACCCGTGCAGAAAAGTAGCACACCTGTAGATCACAGAGAGATA
>JAUMHE010000318.1:2856549-2869319 GCA_032359235.1 Enteromius mattozi
CCATTATAAACCAATTAATAGGGAATCACAGTGCACCCGTGCAGAAAAGTAGCACACCTGTAGATCACAGAGAGATAATTTTTTAATGGTTGTTTTATGGATATTATCATAAATAAACACAATCATTACATTGAGGATATATGTAAATTTATTATAAATATTTAAATAATTATTTAAAAACTTTAACTTTAATGCTACCTAAATAATATAGTGTCTAATTCATATTTATATATTATGTAGTTTTTATATACAGTCCGAGACTGCATATTTGGCATATTTTATAGATTATCAGTTTAATATTTCAGTATTTGGTATGCACTTCTGCTATTTGGTAATAGCCAACATTTGTTTGTAGAAAAATCCTGAGACTTTTTTTTCTAGTTTTAAATTAGATTTTATGTTTTGTTCAGTGTGGTCCCAGACAATATATACTGCATAAAAATGATATACATTATTATAAATAAAACTTATGGTAATGACAGTGTTAGCACTGTTATTACCATGTTGAAATGATGTCAATATTCGAGAAGAAAGACAACACATTTTTAAAGAAACTATCACAACAGTCAATAATACAGTTTAAAAGTCATTCTATAAAAATATGACTGCAGGTAACTGATTGACTAATCAGAATGAAGTATTCCAGAGATGAATGAATTATTCCAGAGAGCCGCCTAGTAATTACAAACAATCAAGGACACACCAGAGGCGAGAAAAGCTTATGTTCTCAACCCATTAGCTGTTAAAATGTAAAGAAAAATCTTTCTCTTTAACACCGCTGCAAGGCAGGTCATTCTATCGTCAGGAGGTCGAGTCTCGTCCTACCTTTATTAGTCACTATGATGACTTTCCAGACACCTTCCTTCAACACGCTCTATAAATACACCTATAACGCAATTACTCCATCCCTCTCTGTCTGTCTCCCTCTCTCTCCCTGTCTGTCTTCCCTCTCTCGCTCACACACGCCATCTCAAACGTCATTAGGAATTTACACACACACACACTCTCGAATTCCTATTTTAACCTCAAACTCAGCACAGTTTGAGACTGCAGATCATGTGAGGCGATACTTGTCCAACACTTCTGCCTGTCTCTTCAGCCAGGAGCCTCGACAGCTCGAGAAATTCACGCTTTCCAAAAAAGCTTCGCACTCGCATATAATTACTTGAAAATTTCATCTTCGTGAACAATTTGAAACGGTGAGAAGTTCTCAGTTCCAATTAAGCCAGAATTTTAGAAACTAGCATTTTCAGTCCAGATAGCGAGCGTTTAGCATTTAACATGCCTACGAAACTGCATCTTGTTTTCTGACAGGCTTTAATTGGCGACACTTTAACCCTCGCAGGTGGAAAATTATATTGCCGGTCACGAAGAGCGTCCGTCCCATAGAGCGCCATGGCGATTCCGCCCACACATGTAATTGGCAGAATATCTCTCATGACTTAACTGTAGAGACGAGTGTTTTTAAAAACCTTCTGTGTTGCCTGGCAGAGAAAAACAAGCACCCTGGAGACGTATTGGGTTTTCAGACAAGCGTGTGTGTGCTGAGACCGTTCTAGATAGACTAAAGAGGCACATTTGTGTCATTTCATTAGAGGGGGCTAATCCTGAGGGTGTTAAGATTGAACCAGAGCCCTGAGCAAAGAAACGAGAGGACGGGGGTCCGGGCGGATGAATAAAGCCTGATTGGATTGCTTCTGTGCTTGCTGCCTGGAACCTGAGAGTCTCTTTTTCTTTTTTTTACCCACCCCATTCTCTTCCCCCCCCCACCCAATATGTTTATTTACTGAGAATGTCTGGTCAAGGATGGCTGTTTAATTTCCTCAGGGAGAGGCAATGATAGACATGGCAATACTCGAGAGAGAGAGAGAGAGAGAGAGAGAGAGAGAGAGAGAGAGAGAGAGAGAGAGAGAGAGAGAAAGGGAGCGAGATAAGCGAGGAGAGAAAGCGAAAGAGTGAGAGTGTGACAGAGAGAGTTATCTCTCAGATCCATTCTCAATTAGAAAGAGCTCTAAACAGAAAAGGCAAACTCTTCTCCATCCCTGCGGACTCGAGGGTACAGTAGTTGGGTCTTGTCGCAGAAGTTCCCCGGACTCCTCTGGACTCAAACTTTCTGAACTACTACTGTACTGTATATCTAAAGGCAACTATTGTATCTAAAGTTTTGATGCAACAAGGCAGTCCCTAACTCTAATTCTATATAAGTCCATTATTAGGAAAATGCACATACAAAGTAGTAAATATGACATTTTCTACATGGTGATGTATGTATTCACCATGTATTCACCATTCAAATGTTTGGGATGTTGGATTTTTTTAGAAAGGATACATTAAATTCATCAAAAGTAACAATAACAATATTTATAATGTAAAAAAAAAAAAAAGATTTTTATTTTAAATAAATTATGCAATTTTTTTTAAATATTACGATTAAAAATTAAGCAGATGCTATCAACATTAAAAATGTTTCTTGCACACAAAATCAGCAAGACTGAAGACTGAATCAATGGCTGCTGAATATTCGGCTTCACCATCACAGGACTAAATTATGTTATACTAAATTACATAATGTGAAATATTGTTACAATTATAAATACTGCTTTATTACTGATTGTACTTTATTTTTGATCAAATAATTGCAGCCTCTGTCAGCATAAGAGAATTCTTTTAAAAACATTTGTAAAAATCTTATTAACTGTATAACGGTATAACTTGTGTTTATACCGTAACACCCCCCCAACCCCCCACCTCGCTTCCTGTCATTTCTACACTGTGCTGTCATAATAAAGGTGAAAACGCCAAAAAAAAAAAAAAAAAAAAGAGCAACAAAAACAGTCTAATCACAACACACTTCCTGACCTATTCTTATCATATAAACAGCCTGAAAAGACTGATTTAATTTCCATTTAATACTATGAAGAGCATGTGTATGATGATGGAAATGATGATGAATGTGTTCATTATGTATAATTCACAAGGGTCTCAGGACTCATTAGTGCAGTTTCTCCGAGGCAGGTCAGGAAATAAAAATCATATTTTGGTGTGCTCGACTTATACAATATCATCCCAAAGATCCTGACCGAACTTTTCAAAGATACCAAGGTCAGGGCCAGGAGTTTCAAAAAAAACTATATATTTCAGAGTGAGCTGATCAATCCAGGGAAATTCCTCCCACACATTTCAACAGCTGCTAGTGTTTCTGTGTCTGCAGAATGCACGTAAACACAAGTAAACAGTCTGGTCCTCCCAATTTATTTGTGGAACTGTTTCATAAGCAAAATTCCTAAAATGTCTTGCTTGGGAAAAAAAAGTGAAAGTACCATTAAGACAAGATTTTCACTCCTCATATTATATTCACCTGAGTGAAATCGAGAAAGAATGTCGAGAAGTGCATCATTAGCATACAGTATGACTCACCTGCCCATCTCCAGCCAGTGGACAAGAGAAAACATACTGGAGCTGGAAGACGATGCTGAAAGCCACGTCCCTCATCATCTTGAGCTCCACACTGCCACGAAGAGACAGTCCATCACTGCAGGAGGCAGAAAGAAGAGTGTGAGATCACCGAAATATCACAGCTCGGCATGGAATCTTGTGTAATGAACCTACACACCCACACTGACCCAAAAACACAACTAGTCAAGTGACATTCATTAACACAGGTGTCTCAGTTCCACTGCTTTATGAGTTTGGAAAGCACAATCCCATTGTGCATTGCAAAGCCCTATATAGAATTCCCACATATACAGGGGCGGGAAAAGAAGAATTTCCATGACTTTTTACAGCTGTTAACTTAAAATTTGACCAAGATATATATGAAGAGTTTATTTGCAAAAAACAGATAACTCACAGTTTTTTGTTTTTGTAATTTTCACAAAAAAAAAATCAATGTTTATTATGTTATCATGTTTTTTTATTGCTTTATTTTGTTAGTTAGATAGTATTTTTTTGTTATTTCTTACCTAATCAAAATAACCTGAATGCAGTTTGATTGAGATTAACTGGGATGTACAATGGAAAAACTTGATTTTTTCCAACTCTTCATATACACATACATGCATACAATTAAAAAGTTTGGGGTTAAGGTCCTTGCACATTGAGTCCAAAATCTACATCCAAATCTTTTGCATGTTAAAAAATAAATACGACCTCAGGTTGTGTCAATCACGTTTACACACTGCCTTCAAGCATTTTGATAGGAAAGGATGACAAATACGAAAAAACTGAAGAAAAAAAACAGATTAAAATTTTTGACTCTGTGTGCAAGGACATTTAATATTATGGTTTTTATAAATGAATACCTTTAATATCATAGTCTCGAAAAAAAAACATTTCAGCATTTAATAAAAATAAGAAATATTTTTTGAGCACCATATTATTAGATTAGATTATTATTTCACAATACTACTTTTTTTTTTTTTTAGCATTTTTTATCGAATACTTTAAATGCATCTTTAACAAGCTATAGAGACTTGTTTCAAAGACATAAAAAAAATTGCACTGACTGAACCTTTAAATGGTAATTTATGCAATTAAAGAATTCTAGAAATTCAAATTCTAGGAAGAAAACAGCTCTGCCACATTAACTTGACAAATGGGGTTTGGAAACTCATACAGAGCTGAAGGAGAAAGAACAACAATTTAGCAGGAACTAAAAGTTTTAAGCTAGAAAAAAGTTTGTTTCTCTTTTCTGAGTTTAATGCTTGTGCAACATTAGAATGAAACTATTATCGTTCTAACACGGTAAGTCGCTCAAATTGCATTTATATTTCATTTTTTTGTTTTGTTTTTGCTGTGACGCATTCTGTAGTCATCACATTATAGTTCTTACAGCCTGACTCAGAATCTAAAAAACAAAGCCTTTAAAAATGATTGCAGATTATTACATAAGCAGGTACAGACTACAGAGGAAAAGTACACAGCATCTTAGATGAGCACAGCACGGGAACAAAAATATTACAACTTCAAAATGAAGTTCACACCGCCTTTTTCATACAGAAAGACAAAGAACAAAGTTATGAAATCGAAACAGGTCTCAAAAAACTTTGACAGTGTTACTACAAGGTGTTGAAATTCCAGGCACAGGTTTCATGCCAACATCTCATCTAGGAACTGACAGGTCGGCGTCAGATCGTTTGCATCATTCTTGACGGATTTTCACATGCTCTCATAGACACATTCGCTGCCGTCATCACAGCAGTGTTGTTAAGAACGTGCAGCATAAGTTTTTAGTGCTAACCTCTCCATAATTACACCCAATTTCTCTCTCTTATAAAAGGGCAGAATGTGATGCTCCACTCTCTCAGACACCTAATTTCTCTCATTGGGTAATTATAGAGCTCTTTCTCTCACCGCACACGAACGGTGCTTGTGACTTGTTCTGTGAGATTTCACATGGCAGTGACTCTGTGTCGGTGGTGGTGGGGGAGGGCTCTTTTTTTCACAGCAGATGGAGTGAAGCAGACATCAACAATCAAACCCTCATTTCTCATTTGCGCCGTACAGTGACTGCTTATCAGCATTTTAATTAAACGAAGAATGCAGACACAAGAAACCTTAATTTAGAAAGCGGAACTGTTTTTAATACTTTCTGGAAAAGATGCTTTTGAAATATTTAACATCTGGCGAGTAAGTGTGTAAATCACCCTAAAAATACATATTTGATAAGGACTATGTTGAAAAGGAGATGGAACTGGGACGAAAACTGACGAGGTGAGGCGAGGACGAGGGGGTCTCTGCTGGGTAAGCACTAGGGAGGACAACCCAGTGTGGTTTTGAGAGTTCAAGTCACTGAGACAGGACAGATGGAGCATTAAACTGGAGAAGGCCATGGAGAGACACTTGAACTCTCTGGCAGTGTTTATAGGAATAATTCAGCCCAAAAATGAAAAAGTCTGAGCTCTAGAGAAACGCTTTTGTTCTTAGGTTGGAATAAAAAGTAAGATGTTTTGAAAAACCTCAAAGCTGCTGTGTTTCTCTACAAAGAAATAATAAAAGAACAAGATCTATAAAGGAATAAGTAACAGTAACCCATATGTGCACTATGTTTCAATTTCATTACTGAAATTCATGATACGGGTTCATCTCAATAAATTAGAATGTTGTGGAAAAGTCCATTCAACTCAAATTTTGAAACTTGTATATTAAATTCAATGCACACAGACTGAAGTAGTTTAAGTCTTCGGTTCTTTTAATTGTGATGATTTAGGCTCACATTTAACAAAAACCCACCAATTCACTCTCAACATAAATACTTCATAAGACCAATAAAAAAAAAAACATTTTAGTGAATTGTTGGCCTTCTGGAAAGTATGTTCATTTACTGTATATGTACTCAGTATTTGGTAGAGGCTCCTCTTGCTTTAATTTCTGCCTCAATTCAGCATGGCATGGAGGTGATCAGTTTGTGGCACTGCTGAGGTGGTATGAAAGCCCAGGTTTCTTTGCCCTGGTTATGCATCATTAGCCGTGTTTCCATTACACTTCAAATTGCGCAAATTGCAATTGCGAATTGAAAATACGCTTAATGGAAATGCGTCAATTTAGCAAAATCTCCCATCGCAAAAAAGTTTTTACACTCTCATGAGGTGGTTTTTCAGGCAATTCAAAAAAATTGGTCAGTTACAGGTCACATAGCATATGTATAAAGTCATATGATCATTCTTAAATGTATTATAACCTCCAAGAAACACTTAATACATGTAAACTCTGACATTAATGCATAGACAGTTTAAATTGCACACCTCTGCGGTGCCATTCGGCTCTGATACGGACAGTGAAGCTGATAGCGGTCACTTGGTTGATGCTTGTGTTTATTCCAGCCTTGCCGCACATATTTATAAAGTATCTCTCCGTGCTGCTTCTGTAAAGATAGATGCATACGCCTCCTTTGTATAAATATATCTAAAATCCGTCAAATCTCACCAAAATTCGTTGCTATGACTTATCGCGAGAGGCAAAAGTTTGCATTTGTTTTTTTTTAAGATTATTTTTTTGGCATTTTTTTTTTAGCCTTTATTAGATAGGACAGATCAAGGTTGACAGGAAGTGAATTGGGAGAGAGAGAGGAGGAATGGGATCGGGAAAGGTCTGCGAGCCGGGACGCGAACTCGCGACAACGGTCAGATCAGCAGTCTTCCCCATGATTGTGTAGCCTAGTGAACCAAACTGAGAGACTATTTTAAAGGCTCAGAAAACCTTTGCAGGTGTTTTGAGTTGATTAGCTGATTGACATGTCACCACATTCTAATTTGTTAAGAACTGGTGTTTTTTAGTTAAATGTGAGCCTAAATCATCACAATTAAAAAACCAAAGACAAACTACTCCAGTCTGTGTGCACTGAATTTATTTCATACATGAATTTCACAATTTGAGTTGAATTACTGAAATAAATGAACTTTTCCACAACATTTTAATTTATTGAGATGGACCTGCATACAAAACAATTATATTTCAAATAAATGCTGTTGGCTTTTGTGAGCCAAAACTCAAAAAATCCTAAAATAAATATGGATTCCACAAAGATATTGAGCTTAATAATAATAATAATAATAATAATAATGTTTCTTAAGCGCCATCTCAATTAGAATTATTTCTTAAAAATCATGTAACAATGAAGACTAGAGTAAAGCAAGCTTAATATCTACCTACATTTACTCATTTATATTTTATTATGTAATCATTTAAAATACTTGATCAAATACATGCAACCTTCTTGATGAGTCGTGACAAGCTAACTTTGAAAATGTGCATGCACAAATTAGATGTGAGTGTTAGAGATTTAAAAAATTCAATTACATAAAAATATCTTGATTTATTGTTAGATTTGTTGTTACTTGTTAAATAGAATGGTATAAATAATTAATTCATTTCAGCTAAAAAAAACAAAAGGGCTTTAAAATGGCTTTAAAAAAAGTTAGATGGGGACAAAATATTATGTGCAAACCACTTTTATGTTGATTTATATCGGTTTGTGAATAGCATCCATTTTGCAAAATCATTAAGATAAAAAAAAGTAAAAAAAAAAAAAAAAAAAAAATCAATACAGCTGTGAAATAATAGATTTATTTAATTTTAGATTTATCAGAACATCCAGTACAGCCAAGGGCACATACCACAATCAATGATCTTTTGTATAGGCACTATTATGATAATTATAATCATTGTACTTGAATGCAGCATGAAAGAAGCATAAATAATTAAAGATCCAGGATATTTGGTAAAAGAATTTCAATAAAAGTAGGTGGAAGCATGTTCTATGGAAGTATGGCAACCAGTGTTGGGGAAAGTTACTTTTAAAAGTAATGCATTACAATATTACGTTAATCCCTAAAAAAATTAACTAGTTATGTTACTTAGTTACTTTTTATGGAAAGTAATGCGTTACATTACTTTTGCGTTACTTTTTAAATATGGGCAGAGCTTGAGTGTTTTTAATATAAGAAATTCTATTTATAGCAAATGTAAAAGCACACCAAAAAGTGTCACGAATAAACCTCAGGCTGAAGAAAAAGTAAATTCACATCACAATAGTTAGTTTTTGAAGTCGTTTTTGCTTTTTTAGTATGGTTGAACTGGATCATCAAAGGTCAGCAGCAAAGACATTGGTTAACGAAATGAGATTAGATACATTTGTGTAATTTAATTATTGCAGGTTTGCATAATATTCTGAGTTTATTTTAATTAATTTTAATGAATACTAAATCTGTTTTTTGAGAGTGAGATGAATTAATGCACATTCACACTTAGTCTAGAACTACACTGTATTCACACACCGCACACAATGCTCTGTATTTCTGATTTCTCCCTAACATGGGGTCACGAGACTTGTCAGTCAATAAATAAGAAAACAAAGTAACTAGGATTACTTTTTTGGAAAAGTATATTAAAATTAAAAAGTAATGCACTACTTCACTAGTTACTTGGAAAAAGTAATATTACTACGTAACTCGCATTACTTGTATTGCATTACCCCCGAACACTGATGGCAACACTTCTCAGAATTCTGGTACATTACCAGGCCAGATGGGCCAAGTATCCACCTGAGTTTGTCCGTGGAGGTCTGCCTGAAGCTGCTGCCTGCGCTGGCTCCTCGAGCCCTGGCTGCTCCGCTCCCTCCGGCCTCACGTTCCAGCACCAACACATGAGGCTTCTCCACCCAACCCCAGCCGTTGTGGACCCCAACCAGCAGCCTGCGCTCCTGCACCACAACCGAGCGTCCCTCCACACCCCTGTTCTGATCAGAAAAACACAAACGTGACAGGAAATTCAAAAGCAGCTCTGATCAACAGACATTTATGCATAACTACAGGAGCATGTGTTTGCGTACACAGACACATGAGAGGAATTCCGTGTATGTTTTGCCATAGATTGAAGTGTGTTTGGCAGGGTCTGTTAGCATTTAATCCTCAGAGGAGGTATGGGAATGGAACATGTGGATTGTGTTTGAAAACTGCACAGTTACGACTCCCTTGTGCTGGAAAGTGAGAGGGGCATGTAAGCTCTATTGATCCGTTCTATCCTCGGGACTGAATCTGAATGGCATTTCTCTGGTAAGCAGAGAGTGTGGAACTTACGAGAAAAGATCCAGAGAATGAAACCAACTGACTCAGAGCAGAGAAAGACCAGAGGAACATAACTTGAATTCATTTAATTTCCACAGATATAATTGCCTTTTCAATGTTGCAATATGCTCGGAGACAACAAAATGTAATAAAGTGAAAATAATGAAAACAATGTGTCACTTTAAATTTGGCAACACTTTACAATAAGGTTACATCACTTAACATTGGTCAATGCATTAATATAAAAAAATAAAAAATAAATAAAAGTATCCACCATATTATTCCTGGAAAAATGAGCATGGCCATTTATACATTTTATGGGTTTTGCTAATTTGTTTTCCGAAGATGGTATTATGCGTTTGGAATGACACGAGGGTGAGTGAACTATCCCTTTAATTAACCCTTCGCAAACAGGTATCAGAAGGTATCTTGTTTAAACCGCAGAAAGAGATCAGTACACAACTACACATAATTTTTAAAGTTGCAGGTTCACTGATATTAATCTATTCTCCTGCCTGGTTTGTTGGTTGGACAAACTGGCAGATTCAGCATTATGATTGGTCAGACCACCTGTCAATCAAACATATTACACTTGCTGGCAAAGCAGCTTGTTGAAATATTGATACAAAATATGAACTAGTTATGAACTACATTCACTGTACTTAACATTATAGTTTATAGATTAAAGATTAGCAGTTTCAGTTTCCTGCCCCCAGCAATAATTCAGTATCCCTTCCCGTTACATAAACCATCACAGGTACTTGCACCCCAGCTTCCAAAAACTGTCAGCATTTGCTAAATATTAAGGGTGCAACTCCGAGTCCAGCAGCTGTCTCTGTAAGTCAATGTCCAGGCATGTTTACAATAACACATCAATTAAACGACAGCCTGCTGCCATTGTATGGCGACTCTTGGCAGACACCTGGTGTTTGGAAGATGCATCGGCTCTGAGACGGTGTGGCAGCAGCAGTCAGATGTTATTAATTGCAGCATTACAGAGGATCTGTAAAAGAAGGTACGGGACTAACAGCTTTTCTCTCTCACTTCTCCTCAGGGTGAGAGTCACATCTATCTGCTCAGGCCTCCCACTCACCGCTCCTCCAATTAGCATATCAATTGTGTGCAGTGTTTTATATGCAGGCCTACAAGAAGTAGTCCACGCGTATCCCATTTTACGCTGTGAATCACCCAGCTACTGCACCCACCATCAAAGTACCTCTGAATCCTTCCTTTAAGTGGATGTAAT
Source organism: Enteromius mattozi (assembly GCA_032359235.1). NCBI lineage: Eukaryota > Metazoa > Chordata > Actinopteri > Cypriniformes > Cyprinidae > Enteromius > Enteromius mattozi. The sequence goes on from JAUMHE010000318.1 coordinate 2,867,359, forward strand.
GCAATTTTGTGCCTAGTTCACAGCTTAATAGGTTAGATCTGTGCATTTCCATGAGTCTGATGGGTTCTTGCCAGCGATATAGATGTGAATGATGACTTGTGGGGTACATTTCATTTTACGCTTTTGTGTGGCAAATACATTGAGACTAAATATTCTTCTGTAAAATGTTTTCTGCCATTTAAACACAAAGCTAAGACTAAAGCAAAAAGGGTCAGTTAACCCAGAAATTAATATTGTGCCATTATTTACTCACGTTTACGTTGCTCCAAAACATTCTTCCATGAAACACAAAAGGATATGTTTAGCAGCATGTCCAAGCTGAATAAGAACTCAACTGAATAAGTCTAAATGATGACAGAATTTTACATTTTGGTTAACTATACCTTGTGTTTCCATCTTAGCTTTGTGTTACAATGACAAATGGAATTTCACAGATAAAATTGCATTTATGAGTGTAGCTCAAATAACATGTCATTCTCAAGTTATTAGTAATACTACTACACAGTTTTAGGAATTTTTGGTAACACTTTACTTGAAGTCTTGATGTATAATAGAAGTATTATAGAAGGGTATAATGCATTAAAATTATTTATAATGTGCACTGTAATACATGACATAACTTGTCAAAAATAAATATACAATTTAACATGCATAGTGTAACACTTAATTTATAAAAGTGATAATGTATTAATAAAGTATTAATATAATTAGAAAATATGCTAATATTTGCTATAATTTGTTAATATGTTAATTTTTGTTTAAAAATGTTAATATACATATTACAATATTTTAATGTTAAATATTTTTTTCTACATTAATATATATATATATATATATATTAATGAAAAACTTTTATATAACAAGGATACATCAAACTAATCAAACGTGATAGAAAAGACTTTTACATAAAAATATTTTAAAAATGCTATTCCTTTATAAATGTCACAGCTTCCACAAAAAATATTAAGTGGCAAAAGTGTTTTAAACATTGATAATGATACAAAACATGTCGAAACCAAGGCACCAGACTTTAGAGACTGGTCACTGAAAAGCAGGTATTGATCAGCAACTTTTCTGATTTGTCTGCAGTTGTGGCCCTGTGAGGTACACCCATTTTCGCTGCTTTCTAAGACTTTAAATTTGGTCAACAGTCTCAAATCACCTGTGGGCGACATGACAAATCTGAGGTCCAATTACCTGCAAGAATATTGTGAAACACTGCAGTGCAACAAGCAGAGAGACACAGTACTCCAGAGACTCTATATTCAGCTATTATTTGTTTCAGCAATGGAAAAGTCTAAGCCTGTTTTCATGAACAAAAGTGTTCTCAGTTGAGAGAGATAATTAAGTAATTAAATCTTGTAGCGATGTGCCTGTTTTTAGCAAATACATGTAACACAAAGCCCTCAGGTGGTGCAGCCCTGTGCAGTGTTCGATTGTGTGACGGTGAAAGATCGATGGGCAGCTTACAGACTCTGCAGGACACACAGAATACATTTATGTAGGAATTAACGGTCCTGCTTTGAGAAACATAGGGATTAAAACTTCAGGTCATAGAATATATTGCCTTCTCACCTCCAGGTTATGGTTGTATTAATGTCATTGTAATCATGCAAATATGGAGTTAATGAAACACAGTTAGCATATAACCAGAAGAAAAAAATAATTATTATTTGAGTGCAAATTTGCAAATAATATGCAGATGAAAAAAAATAATAATAATGATAATACTGTGAACTGCCTACGGGCCACACACGAATTTCATAAATCTTATTTTTTTTCTCAATGTGTTCACAAAGCATTTTTGATTGACCAATATTTGCATGAGAAAGAATACTTGTCACAGTATTTACACTATCAAAGATAGTTAAGATTTTTTATGTTTTTAAAAGAAATCTATTGCTGACCAAAGCTGCATTTATGAAAAATAATTATTATTGTTTATATAAATAAATTATATA
>JAUMHE010000318.1:2879034-2891723 GCA_032359235.1 Enteromius mattozi
ATCATAGACAGTGGCAGCTTTAACAAGCTGCATTCAGACTAATGCACAGATCTCTTTCGATATATCAGATGTTTTGCACTGCTCTTTTTTTTATTGCGCGATAAGAGTCGGCCCACCACTAATAATTACTCAACCATTCTTCTCCCCTGACTTACGTCTTCCGCCATTTTAGAGAGTATCACAAAGCATGCATACGTTTTGCACTAGGCATAAACAACCGCAAATTGCATACATGCGCATGCTTTCCCCCCGGACATAAACAAGACTGATTACGTCAAACACAATAAAGCACGTGTGTGCGCTGCGTTGCGATACTATCTAAAACGGAAGACATAACTCAGGGGGAGAAGAATGGTTGAGTAAATAATGTTAATTTTTGTTTTCTTTGCACAAAAAAAAAGTATTCTCATAGCATTGCAAAACTGAAGTTGATCCACTGATGTCACATGGACAGTTTTAGCTATGTTTTTACTACGTTTCTGGATCACGGATCTTTTCAGTTGTGTTGCTGTCTATGGAGGGACAGATAGCTCTCAGATTTCATCAAAAATATCTTAATCTGTGTTCTGAAGATGAACAATGGTCGTACGGGTTTGGAACGACATGAGGGTGAGTAATTAATGACAGAATTTTTATTTTGGGGTGAACCAAACCTTTTAATTAACAGTAGGTAATGCATTAACCCACTTTCACAAACAATAATCTTTAGCTTAATTGTTAGCTAAGAAAAACATAACATTATGTTATGATCACTATTAGTTCATGATACCTCCTTGAACCCCTTAACAATAACTAAGACTAGTAAATGCTTTGTTATGTTTTAGTAAATACTACATTTTAGTATTTAATTGTTAGTAATCATTGTTTGTTAGTACTAACTAATGTCAGCTTATTCCAGTTAAATAATTATACAGCATATTAATGCCCTACAAAACCAAATGCTTACGTTTGCTAAGAAAACTTAAGGTGCATAACAAAAAATATGTATGCTTACAGTGCTGGCATAAAAATACAAATGACATTTCCATCAACTGACCTGAAACTCTCTTACTCTGGCTCTGGACCAGTCGACCACCTCTGTAGTTGAATTAGGGTTCCTGAGCCAATGAATCGTAAACCCACACTGCTCTTTCCGAGAAAGCCTAAATACATATCAAGCACCTAAAATGGCACTGAATACATACAGAATATAGAAGACGAAACTCTGGGTTCACACCCTGGTGATCAATACTGTTAAAAACAACAATCCCCTTATTTCCTTTTTCTTGTACCTGCCCAGATATATACACCTCTGGGGGTTAGGGGTTTCATGCATCTTTCACAGAGAGAGATGTGTTTAGAGCATCAACAATATCCTGATGACAATGCATTGAGAGTCACACTCTCTAAAGGTCAACCACCCACATGAGGGCCAATTAGAGCCTGCTGTCAACTGCTATCACATGTGAATTATCACCTCAGAACTGCAGAGAAGTGACGTCAGCCGATGAGAGTGCACAGATTTTGATGAATATTCCCTCCCCCAATTCTCTCATACTATTTATCTATATTTCTCTTTTTGTTTTCTGTCACCATTGTCTCCATCCTTCTTGTTAACACAATGAAGAAAGAGCTTTTTTTTTTTTTTTTTATTTAAAGCTGCTGGCCAATCACAGATGATAGATTCATCTAATAACCACTGACCCTGCTAAAGATCATCTGCTGTAAATATTTGAGCTGCAGGTTTTTTTTTTAGTTTTTTTAGAATTAATCCGAGATTAATGTGTATGTACTGAGCAAAAGAACCCTTAACCTGTGACCAGAACATAATGGATTAAGGATTGATCAAAGGGTATAAATGTCAATGTTTGTATTTCATTGACAAAAATATATATTTAATTACTTCTTTAAAAACAATAAATAAATAAAACACAAAATTACCAAAAAAAAAAATCTTAGTTACCAACAGTATGCAGAATACCCTATTTTATGTTGTGCAAAAGAAAGTGAGTCATTCAGGTTTGAAACAACATGAGGGTAAGTAAATGATGACAGAATTTATTTATTTATTTCTGGTGAACAATCCCTTTTATATTTTATGTTTATTTATTTATTTAAATGAAATGATACTCTAAAGCAGAAACTAAAACTACCAGCAGGTGGCAGTAATTTGATTGGTTCAAATGGCTGATTCATTTAGGAATTCAGCAAACGGCTCTCTCTTTGAATCATTAGCACATTTACATGCACACCAGTAACCTGACAACTCACAAATATCACCTTATTAAAATAGCCACTTTTCACCATTTATATAAACATCAGTAACCTGACACACAAGTAACACATTAGAGTCATGAAAATGTCTGCTTTTGTGATATAACGCGTGATCTTGCTGCTGGTGTGACATCACTTATAAAATGATATAAAATAGACTAAATCTTATACAGGGGCAATTATTTTTTTAAATTGGTGCCCTGCATCATATTTGTCAACCGTCAACTGTATAAAATGTAAGTTGGCATACAGGTCTTGATTAATCATATCTAATTAAAGAGTATAAATGTTAAATTTATGCTCGGGTAAAGATTTTGAATGCTTAACAGTTAGCAACACTGTAGGTCAATGGAGTTTTAATCTTAAAATTATTTTTAAAAAGGTAAACAGGTAAAAGCTATTAGAACACCTAAGGCTGAAATTATCTACAAAACTTAATTTAGAGTCTGGACTGTAAGCTGTTCAGAGTGAATTAATAGCAGAAGTTTAACAGCTGAGGTTATTTTGACATTGACTTTAAACAAGCCCGGCCTAGAACCTCTGATGAATATCAGTACAGCACTGCCCTGCAAGCACTATAATAAAACACTAGGAGGAATCTCAAAAAACTGTAATGATATTATCATAAATACACCAAGAACAACAAAAAGAGACTCACTTCAACATAACAACAAGTGACGTCCTATGAGCTGATTATAGCTCGGCTAAAATAGTTCCTCTGACATTCCACTGACACCGCAGGGAAAGTGACACAACCTGAGCGGTTTAGGAAGCACAACTAAAACCGGCTCAGTCTGGGTTTTAAGGACACCTGAATAAAGAGTACTGAAGGTGTTTCTGCCTCACACCAATAAACAGTGAGAAGTGCCACCATGAAAAGGTGAGAAACAAAAGGTTTGTCACAAGTCGTCAAAAATGACATTGTTATCAATTTCCACTATACTACAATATTTCCCCTCTTGTCCTGCTGTTATCTCTCTCTCTCTCTCTCTCTCTCTCTCCAAGTTTAAGGGATGACCAAAGCGGTGTGTCTGCAGTGTGTAAATAATTGCGAACGCATGAGTGCATCTGTCAAACATGGTTACTGGGGTTCAGGCTCCACACACACACACAGTCTGCAGACAGCCTTCACAGATCCACACAGCCTGAAAAACAACCACACTAGAATACAGAATACTGTCTTATAGAAAATGCCATGCTCTTTCCCCACAAAGGGAGGGTGAAGAAATTTTCAACAAGACTTATCATTGGAGGTTGTATCTCATGGAGAGGGCACAGACCACAGCTTCAAATCAAACTAATTACTCATTTGTGCTCATTTGCTGACACTTTCCATCCAAATCGACTTATATCATGTCTTAATTAAGCGTGATGCAAAGCACCAAGCGATATGTCTGTCAGGAATAAACCTCCTCCAGAAATCTTTCAGTGAGTAATAACATACCTTGTCTAGTAATTCTGTACATTTTGTGCTTCGTAGAGGGGGAAAAACATGCAGTTTTTTAAAGACATGAAGGTGAACAAACCTTTTATTTTTAGATTAATTATGCATAACAGTTTTTTGTAGTAACTACACAGTCAGCAAGCCTTTAAAGTTATTTTTGCTCCCCAAGACCACATTTATTTGATCAAATATACAAAAAAAACTATATTTCGAAACTTTTGTTTTTGCAGTGTTTAGTTTCACACAATCTAATATGCTGATTTGGTGCTCAAGAAACATTTCTGTGCTTAATATTTTTTGTGAACTGACACTTTTTTCAGGATTCATCAATAGGATTTGATCAACAGAAAATTCAGAAGTTATTCTTTATAATCTACAAGTCTTTAATGTCACTGTTGATCAATTTAATGCATGTTTGCTGAATAAGTGTATTTCCTTTGAAAAAAAAAACTAAAACTTTTAAACAGTAGTTTAGCTTCAAAAGTCAAGACAATAGATCAAGGTTATGGCTTTTGGATGACATTTTGCAGGGTTTAAACCCATTACCTTTCAATAACCAACTTCAAACATCAACCACAATGCTGCATCCAAACCACACCCACCATCCACCCACCAAACCCAAACATCTCCAACTTCTGAAGTTTTGGAGGTTTCTACAGCCTTTTTGCACTTGCTTTGTTCATTTAGATCTTCATTAAAGAAAAACAGGAGCAGATGGTGTTTGTGACTGTAGAGAATTTTGTTAGATTTATAATGTATATGTGAGGTTGATCAGAGGGAGACAATGCAACTCTAATATGAGAAATCTGGAACACACAATGAGCTGGTCTGCAGAACAGTCTGCATTCTAATACAAAACCTATCACACTGTGCCAATAAAATCAACAATGATTTTCACTGCTGACTACTTTATCCAGACTGCATTCAGACCACCTGTATATTTTGCTAAAGCAATGAAGGGAATAATCTACCAAAAAGTCCATTTATTCAGATTGTTTATTTCGGCATGCAAAAGAGACTATAGTATACAGAGTAATTTGCTTCAATCATACAAATACAACTCACTTAAGCTCATTAACCACCAAATTAATGAAAATTCTGGAATAAATTATTTTGCAGGAAGAAAATGTGTGCAAATAGATTAGTTACAACAGCAGGTTTGCTTTTGTGGTATGATGGAAAGGTGTCATTAAAAAGTTTATCACCGTTTACTCACTGGGGAAAACAAACTAAATGCTGAAATGAAAAAAACTTAGTGCACCTTTCAGTAAGTATGAACATAAAGTATTAAAATACAGAATTAACAATATTTCTGACCACTGGTTTTTTTTTATTAATATTTTGAATAGGTTTTTATTTTTATATTTTCTGTTTTAAATTTTAACTAAGTTAACGTTTTAGTAATTTTGTTCCAATTTTTGGAATTTACTGTATAGTCTTTCTGCGTATAATTTTTATTAATTAAAATTTAAATGAGACACGTTGACTTGACAACTGGTTTTTATTTCAGTTAAAGGATTTTTCTATTAATAAAATACATATATAGAGAGAGAGAGAAAAACTGGACCCTGGACCACAAAACCAGTCATGTGTCAATTTTTAAAAATTGAGATTTATACATTGTCTGAAAGCTGAATAAATAAGTGTTTCTTTGTTGTATGGTTTGTTATGATAGAACAATATTTGGTCAAGATACAACCTTTTGGAAATCTGGAATCTGAGGGAGCAAAAAAAAAAAATCAAAATACTGAGAAAATCACCTTTAAAGTTGTCCAAATGAAGTTATTAGCAATGCACATTACTAATCAAAAATTATGTTTAAATATATCTATAGTAGGAAAATTACTAAATATCTTTATGGAACATGATCTTTAATTAAAATCCTGATGATTTTTGTCATAAAAGCAAAATCGATAATTTTGACCCATACCATGTATTTTGGCTACTGCTACAAATATACCCCAGACTGGTTTTTGGTTCAGGGTCACATATATTTTTTAATGTAGTTTTTCGGTGTATAATTTAGTTTCAGCTTTACCAATAACAACCCTGTTTCTGACAACTTCAGTCTGATCACAACAGTTTGTGACATTTCTGCACAGATTATAAGTGGAATAAAAAAGAAAAGAAATAAACAACTTTAAAACTGTATATAACCCTTTAAGGAGGAGTCATATCATAAAAAAAAAAGTACTTAGTGAATTTACATAATTGAATGGCCTAAACGTTTGGTTGGAGTCATTTAGTAGCTTACTGTATTCTGGCAGTCTCTGTTGAGCAGCTGGAGCAGGTCAGATTCGAAGACCTCCACGGAGGGGAAGAGTGCCACACGTAGGCCCTCCAACACACACGAGAAGCTCTTCAACAGACGAGGCTTCCGCAGCGCATCTGCTGCAACAGAGATGGAGTGAATATAACGTTAACATTGTACACATTTCCTGCGTGCACAGCCAACTGCATCTAGCCATTTTATTATTGTCTTTTATATTTAATGGCTATTCATTTTTTACGGCATTACAGCAACAAAGGATTTAATTAGACAGTAAAAATTAATTTATCAGCACGCTTCAGAATGCCAAGATCCTCTTACTCACGGCAATGCATTCAAACACAGAGAAAAAAAACACACAAACAAGTGCATGGGATAACAAACTAGTGAGCACAAGAGAGCTCAATGTGTTCCAGAAGCTGAGAAAAATCCATGCAGTTGAGGCCAACGTAATGGAGCTCCATGTGGCCCAAATTCCTCTTCTGATTTAAAAAAGAATAAGGACCAATGATAATTTATCATTTGGAGTATGTGTCTGGCTGCATCATCACAAGCACATTTCCTCCAGCTGAGATCTTTGGCTGGCCCCATTTCCGTTCTCAGTAGGGGTCTCGCTGTGAAGCATTTCAAACATTGTCTATTGAGAAAGTCTTCTGCGCGTACAAGCCATTGCATCCACGTTTTTTTTTATTTTTGGTAAAGAGCTCACTTACCCACAGGAGTCTAAGACACTTCATAATCAGTTCAAAACTCTTTTGAGCGATATGAAAATGGTCACATCACATGTTTGTGATTGTCAAGATCTGCCCGGCTTGCCTCTGCAAATCCAAACATGCTCGACTTACAGCGATGCTTACCTGCTTCTCTTTGAAAAACTCATCCTTGATGTTTTATTTAAACGTCTCGTATGAAATAAGCAGAAAATAAAAATTAAATGAAATAAAATTTTCACATACAGACAGGTTAAGTGAATCATCCTCCATAATTTATTTAAAAGATAAACATCTGTTATACAGCATTAACCCCTAGGCTAACCGGTTGCTATAATTGATGTGCATTTCCTAAGCGAAAGCTGTGTATAAATCAGATTTTTCTCAGAAGTACTGGACCTGAATGTTTACATGATACATGATGATTCATTTTAAAGATTTCTAATGTGAAACTGTCAGTTGTTAATTGTGGTCATCATGTGCTCTATTGTCTATTGTTACCCCGCCCCCCTTGTTACTTTATTGTCTTGTTAGGATTAACACCTGCTGTCAATAATTAATCACCCTTTATATTCCCCTCTTGTTTTCTGACCTGTGCCAGATTGAATCTCTGTGTTGCTGAGTTAACTTGGCTCCTGTCCTTGTTATCTGTTATCCTGTTCCTGCTGTTATATAGACTTGTCTTGAACAATTACCGTTGCATTTAATTTTTACTTTGACATTAGAGGTTTTCTTTTGATTTAGTTTTGTGCCCTCTAGTTATCTTGTTTTTTGAGCTCCTGGCTATTAGTTTAGTTTTTGTTTTTGCCCCCCCAGCTCCCCCTTTGGCTCTGGCTGCTGGATTCCCTACTGCCCATTTCCCTGTGCCCTGGGGTTTGTTGGAGTTTATCTGTTCCGTTGCTCCTGGACTGTTTGTCTTTGCCATTTCTCTGAAACCCCTTTTTCAGTCGCCGCCTCCTGAGCTGACATAACTTCCAAGTACCTCACTGGAATCTATCCTGGTTGCCCTCCCAGACAGTGTGATAGTTCCTGAGTTCCTGTTTTGTGTTTGAATCTCAATAAATTTCTGTTCTTCCCTTAACTGATTCCTCTACCTTTATACCCTGACATACATTTATTTGATAAATATAGTAAAACAGTAATATTGTGAAATATAATTCTAATTTAAAATAACTGTTTTCTATTAGAATATATTTTAATTTGAAATGTATGGCTGTGATAGAAAAGCTGAATTGTCAGCAGTCAGTCTTTAGTGTCACATGGTCTTTCATGAATCACTGTAATATGCTGATATTTGATAACATTATCAATGTTAATAACAGTAGCTTAATACTTTTGAGGAAACCACGATGATGAATTCATTGATGAATATCATGGGCCAGTTATGGCGTTAAAATTGAACTGTCAGGTTTTAGTAAAGACGCACAGTGATGAATTAATGCTGAAAACGCTATTTGCATCTGACCTGCATTTCTAGGAGTTTCCCTTCAGATGCAAAAGTTATGGGAGGAGCATGTCTTGCACTATTTTGCGCTTGAAATGGTTGCAATTATTGTTGCTGGAGGAAGCACCACAAAGAAAAGAGAACAGAGAGCACATGGTACAAGACAGAGGATGTTTTTCCCCACACACGTATTAAATTAGTTTGAATGCCAGAAAAACACATTATCCAAACATGTTGTTTGCCAAGCCATGTTATTTTTCATTTGCTTCAGGAAATAAGACGGCTTGGAACATCAACTAGGAGTCACACAATTTCAGGTCCATCAAAAGTTGAAGCAAACATACTGTTACTTCTTTATTGCTTTATTTGCGACTGTGCTAATTTGTGCTGAACTCGGTCAATATGTAAATTAGATGTTGCATCTTTAATTTGTGTGGTTTTTAGTAAATCGTTGAGTTGAACAACCTAATTCATGAACAAATCATTTAGAAAATTTTTAGTTGTTCGTCAACTCAAAAGAACGCCATTGCTACTTGAAGCAATACTTTTACATAAAGTTAGAGTGTCTCAATGAACAACCACCTACATTTGGGTCTGTTTATCACAAAAAGTTATCATATGGTGCGTGTGTGTGTTTGTAATAATACACAAGTTGCTGTGGCAGAAGACAGCAGGCCTGCTGGTTTGAATGAGTCACAACCAGGAGAGTTTCACTTTCACAGATCACTCAGCCATACACAAACACAGTCTATCACAGTTTAGCTTTAACACACTCACACAGTCTGCCACTATCAAAGCTAGGCCGGGAGAGCTCCGACGCACTCAGACATTTACCGTACACACAGTCTGTTTCCTCAAACACACTGTACAATCGCTCTACACTCAAGTACACATACACACCAAACCAGGCTTATCTGTACAGCAGCACTGAGGCCTGACAGCCAAACAAGTGCAGCATCGTCAGGACATTATAGCATACAAAACACTCCACCACTGCAGCCCGAGAGAGATGCGTTACAGACGCTCCGATAGGTGACGGCTCAACAGAAAAGAACGGAGGGAATTTAATGTGCCTATTGAAACATCTTACTTCTGCTTTTAATGTTTAGAATACTGTGTTTCTCTAATGCAGGAGTTCTCAAATCTTTAACACCCAAAAATCACCTAATTCCAACCTTTCCATAAATACAATGTTTTTCACAACTTCACACTTTTGTATGCTCAGTATACTTACTTTCTTAGCACGTAACAAATTATGACTCTTTAATTGTGTAAATGATAAATAATCTGTACATCCATGCCATTTTTCAAGTTTACACTGTTTTTATTTGCTTGTTAACCTTTTGCAGCCCAATTAATTAGTCCTGAGGTAAGATAAATTAATTTTGAAAAGTGCATATATAAAGTTTCGAGCCATGTGGCTCTTAATCAGATCTGATGCGTGTTCTTTTGAGAACATGCTATAAATATTGTTCTACTTTTAGAGCTATGGTGCAACAATTTTTTTTTATTTTGTGGTTCAGAAGTCATTGAGCTTTTTTTGCAGATATGCACACGTTTTGTTATTTTTTGCCAAAAGTACAAATATACCAAGTAATCTTACGATTAATATTAAGTGATAATGTATCTTGTATAATAAATGATTAATTAAGAATTACTGAAATCAAATATTATGCAAATCATATTTTAAATTAATTAATTAATTACTAAATAATACATTTAACACCGTTCATCATATATAATTCATGTGAACCTCCTCAGGGAAACCCTTCTTTCCAGCTTTAAAGGATTAGTTCACTTCCAGAATAAAAACTTTATCCTATGTCATCCAAGTTGCTCAAGTCTATATTTCTTCAGTCAAAAAGAAATTTAGGTTTCAGAGGAAAACATTTCAAGGTTTTTCTCCATTTAGTGCACTTCAATGGGAGCCGATGGGTTGAAGCTCCAAATTACAGGAAAGGTCACGCGTGTTGTAGGTGAAAGTACCAACCTAGTGTTTACAAAGCAAACAAGCAAAGAACGCACTTTACAAAACAAAAAGCTAAAACAACAAATGTCAGACGATTTTGAAGTTGGAGGAAAAAATGAGATGGAGCTGTTCACACTACTTTACCTTTATGAATCGAAGTACACAGACAAAAAACTTTTTTTTTCCAATGAAGAGAGATAAACACATTTTGGATGACATGAGGGAGAGTAAATGATCAACAAATTTTTATTCTGGAAGTTAACTAATCCTTAAATCTTTTACTATGTTTTCCTACATTTGGAACAGTATTAAAGACAGGTGGGTGTGTCACAGAACTGTGTTACAATCAATCATGTGCTAAGACTACTGGGAAATTGAAGGTAATTTTTCACTTAGATACAATTAAAGCAATAAAAACAAGAGGCGGCTGGTGGAATTTGGCTTTTATGACACCCGCTCAAGAAAAGTTTATAATCAGAGAGAATATATTGCTTTTGGATCTTGGAATGAAGCGCTTTGAATCATGTCTTATTAACCGTATTAACAGTCGGGGGGGAACAGCTCTCATTTTCAACTTTCAGTCTGTGTGGGGCCCAGGAGGATGCAGAATATAGCACTCAAACATTTCAGATGCAGTTCAAAGAGAAACCTGCTCCAGAGGAACCCCATTCCTACATCTGCTCATCGGTTTATAATGAGAGAGAGAGAGTACGTGGGAGCGAGAGTTAGAAATATCACTGTGGAATAATTCTGTAATTTCCTGCATCCCTCTCTGGATCTAAACTGCGGTCGCGGGTCACGCTCCCTGTGAGATATTTTGAGTACTGGAGGATTAGCCAAATATTGTGCTCAACTTCCAATCCCCTCGCCACTGTGAAACCCACCACGGTTCATTACTATCGTTCAGAAAGTCTGTCTTTACCCACCCCTGAAAGCAGCTCAGAACAGAAATCCAAAAGGAGACGAGTCAGTTGTGAAAAGGCTCGTGTTTTTTTTTGTTTCAAGGTCTCATTTAGGACCTGCTTTGGTATGGAGTGATTCTGTAGCTAATCAAGGAAATGTCTTAAGAAACGGGAAGCTCTTTAGCGAGGCTTCTAGAGTTCCTTCTGCTGTCTCCATGGCAACACACATTCTCTTGTTACAGTCGAGCAGTCATCAAATGTCATTTGATTGTTTTATAACTGTAGTGAGAATCTAGCACATTAAAGCCTTTCCTCTCACATTCAGATGATAGACTGAGAGGGGGCATTCTGGGTAATCCTACCTGTGCCTGTGTCCGTGAATGACACCACACCGGGGATGCTGTCATGTCCAGACACCAGAATGTTGGGCGGGAGCAGGTGCATGATGGAAGTGAGTGCTGGGTGTGGCTGTATGGAGTAGAGCAGCTGACAGCCCTCCATCACTGATAATACAGCATTCACTAAAGAGAGACAGAAAGACAGTGATGATTACAATTGGGTGTCACAGGAAGATTCTAAATGTTGCTATGTCTAGTGTGTTTTGTCATTACTCACTTACCCCCATTTCGTTCCAAACCTGTAAAAGCTTAGTTCATCTTTGCAACACAATTTCAGATATTTCCGATGAAAACCAGGAGGCTTTTGACTGTCTCACTGACTGCCAAGTTTGAGAAAAGTATGAAAGACATCATAAGAATAGTCCATCTGTCATCAGCGGCGAGAATACTTTGTGTATGAAAAAAACTTTATTTAACAAATTCTGCACTGTAGCATCAACGTAGTGCCATTTTGGAGAGTACATAGATGCAGCGTTTTCGTTCAAATCAAAGTGTAAATACACATAGTAGATGTATCTTTTTGTTTTCTTTCCATACAAAAAGTATTCTTGTAGCTTCATAATGTTGTGGTTGAACCACTGATGGCAGATGGACTATGTCTGTCATACTTTTCTGGACCTTAACAGTGCAATTTACTTGGCAGTCAATGGAACAGCCTCAAGCCTCTCTGTTTTCATCCAAAATTTCTTAAATTGTATTTCGAAGATGAACAAAGCTTTTACGGGGTTTGGAAAAAAATAATCTTTTTGGGGTGGAGTAACCCCTTTATATTCTATTCTATTCAAATATAATTTATTCCTGTGGTGGTAAAGCTGATTTTTCAGCATCATTACTCCATGTTTCAGTGTCACACAATCCTTCCAGAAAAGAAACATTTCTTATTATTATCAAATGTAGAAAACAGTTATGCTGTCTATTGTGGAAACAATTATATGTTTCTTTTGTGTCTGTATTTTTTGATGCTTACAAAGTTTACAACAGCATTTTTTTAAATAGACTTTTTGACTACTATGTTTACTGGTAATTTCACTAAAATTAAAAATCAAAACATTCGTTCAGCAGCTTTAGTAGGGATCGATTCTCAATTATTATTAACTTATTGACTTTTTATTAGTACATATAAAGCACATATTCTCTATGACCATATTTTACATCCCTAATCATGCCCAATAACTAAATTTAACAACTAACTTACTAAATATTAATAAGCAGCAAATTAGGAGTACAGTGCCCTCCACTAATATTGGCACCCTTGGTAAATCTGAGCAAAGGTGACTGTGAAAATAAATCTGCATTGTTT
>JAUMHE010000318.1:2901737-2920960 GCA_032359235.1 Enteromius mattozi
AGAACTACAAAGATTTATATGTGTCCGTTTACAAGTGATTCAACAGCATTCAGAAGTGCTCCGGCTGATTTTTTGGGCTATGTGGGTCGATGGTGCTTGAATCTTAAAATCAGATCACAAGAGCTCCTGCTAAGTTTGGGTTGTGTGGGTTGAAAGGGTTTTAAACTTGAGGCTAGTTTAAATGCAGAGCAGAGGTTGTGCCATTGATTGAATTCACACTACTTACAGGCACTAAAGAGGCATAGAATAAAGTACAGGTTCACACGGATCAGAATTCAAGCAAAAGCACTGAAATATAACCATGACAGAAGTGCTTACAGAGTGCACTGATGTTGAACAGCATATGAAACATTCAAGCATTACAGACCCCAAACATTGATAATTGTATAATTGTATCCTTGTCTCATCACTGGAAGTGCCTTTATTAAACCAATGGTTATGAAAACATTCCATCACAACATTTTAGGAAATGTTAATGTACCCTCACCAAATAGCTGCTGGTTCCCATTAACTTGCATAATATGGAAAAAATATGGAAGCCAAATACAGTGTTTCTGCTACATTCATTCTAACGTGGGATTGCGGCTATTAATGATAATTCTACTAATTCCTGCAGGTTCAGCGCTAATGACAGATGACGGAATGTATCATTTGCACGTGTTTTTACGAGTCTTTAAAGTGAAAGGGAACTCGCTCCACAGCTGAGAGAGCTAAGAAGAGCTTTAAAAAAAATATTAAGCTAGTTTGCAAATGTGATATGGATTTAATAGACAGTTCAGTTTAATAAACACTAAGCTAATAGCCTGTTAATTAATCCACCTGCTGGTGGATTTGGTTTCATTTTAAACCTATAATTCCAGTTATTTAAATCATTTAATATTTTTATATTCAAAATGTTATATTTAAAACATTAATCTTAACATGAATTTAATTGCACTCATGCCACCTCTGAGCCTTATTAAATGTCTGAAAATGTCCCTATAAGCCACTTTTGCATTCTTCTGTGTAAACTCCACAGTACAAAGCATTTTTTTATTAATACCAGTTTTATATGATTACAATTTATTTGTCTTATTCTACTTCTTAATACATTGTTTTAATTAAAATTTGTAAGAAGCTTATACATTTTTGAATTTGACTTAGATTACATACTTTTAATAAAATTAGAAAAATGCCATTATACATTGTTTTTGTTTGTGCTATTGATTGTCATTAATTTATCTGTCCTTATTTTATTATTTACCTGTTTTTTAGTTCAATTCAATTCTGAGTGCACATAATTATTGGGTGGGGAGGGGGGAAATACTTAAATATAACAAAAAATAATAAGTTTTGAGTAAACTATTAATATTTAGTTCCATCAAAATGCTTAAAGATCTAAGATAGGCCTAGTATTTTATAGCTATCACATAGTAATACATTGTCATGTAATCTACTCTTCCAGTTTTGCTACAGCGGTCTCTGAAGGTCAACCTCACATAACCCTTCTGCATCAGTGTTTTCAAGCATGAAACGGTGGTTATGTAAAATTCAAAGTAAACTTTTCAAAAATGTCTCCTTTCACTGCTTTACCTGTCTTCTGCTCATAACCTGTGACATGCTCTTGTTTTGTTCTTACCCTGAACTTCAAATGAACCGCAGTGAGCTGAATAACATTCTTTCTATATGAATCTGTACTCCGAGTGTTTGCTCTCTAGTGGAAATAATGATTTGCATTGCATTGTTGAGATGATTCCCTCAGCCCACCAGTGGGGCCGGTTTCATTAGAGAAAAGAAAGTGCATGAGTTATGATTTGTTCTGCATTTGATTCTAATATAAACCCAACTGTATAATTTTAAAAAGCTGAATCAGGTGTCTGGATCCCAGAAAGAACTAATATTAAAATTTTGGCTGATATTGATAATTATACTAATAATTATTTAAATAAACTGGTAATAAAATTCTATAGTATTTTGTCTAAATAAATCAAAAACAAAACTCTAAAAACTAAAATAAATAAATGCTAGTTTAGTCATTATAATGTACAGTACAATATAGAAAATATTCATAAAATAGTCAGATATATGAGATCTAAAGAAGACCTTAAACAGTGTTATTAAATCATGTTTTTAAAGATTAACTGTAACTGAACATTAGGCAAAGGTAATCAAAAATTTAGAATAGCAGAAAATATCCAAACAAAGAAAAAACTATATCAGCATAATCATTGTTTACGTGTAACTCAAGGTAAGTGTTTACAAACCCTCACATCTTTGAAATATGAGTCACAGGCCTGAATTTTTGAACACGTCCAATTTTCTGAACCTCTGACTCTCATTAGCAGCTAATAATCTGCAAACTGTGAATCTATCTGATTGTGAGGTGAGAACATTAGCTAAAAGACTGGTCAGGCTGGCATTTCAATACTCCAACACTCACCACACAATCAAGCCTCCTAAATCTCTGCCAGACCCATAAACCCTCATAAAAATAAATGGGCTTCACAAATTCCGCAGAGGAGATGCTGAGATTATCATTACACAGATCTCCCCTCTCCCGCTCTTCACGAGCCAATCAGCAGAGAGAGAGTACGGCTTCTGATCCACTCTTCCAGAAATAGTTTGCACTTGTTCAGACGCCCCCAAAAACACAGTCAACAAATCATTAGTCAGGAGTTGTGAAACATCCCTGTAAAATTCACAAGGGCACCAAGTCCTAGTAAAGTAGCATTATATTGTGATCCAGTGCAGGCGGGGAGCAGGTTTGAGATTGTCATGCTTAGCGAGAGGGATTATTGCTAGGCTGTTCTGTTGTTATGGGCTCATTAACAAAAAATGGGACCTTTTGAACTACTGAGTTCAAGACTATGTGAAAATGTTGCATTACAACTGTGTAAGTCGCCTAGCATACAAGAGTGTGTGAGTGTGAGAGAAAATATAAAACGTAGAAGCAGCAGAAAGTAGATAACAAACACAGACTCTAGGGACTCTAACTAACCTTGTGAAAGTGAATCATAGAGCGCGGGGCTCTTGCCGAGGGGTCTCTGCTGTGTGCTGCTGCAGACCAGCAGATGAGAAGCAAGAAGGCCAGCCTGTTAATGTCTGTCTCATATACATGATAACTATACACAGTATATATTATTTAAACAAAAACTTATTTTGGATGTGATTAAACGCGATTAATCGTTTGACAGCACTAATTAAAATATCTTTAAAATAGACTAAATAAAGGGAATAGTTACTATTGGTTTACTCTTCTTTAAATTTTCACAATAATCCATCCATGTCATGGCATTCATGATTAGATGTACTGCTTTATCAGTGCCCTTATTTGTGCATATTTGATATTTCATTTTAAGAAGACATGTAATGTGTGCAAACATGGGGCTGGTTCATGTGAGGGTTGTTCATCGTGGCGTTCTGCACATATACCGCTGTCACTGTAAAAAAAATTCCATAAAATTTACGGTGAAAAACTGGCAGCTGTGGTTGCCGGAATTCTACCGTAAAAAATACGGTAACAAGGTTTTTGGTTTTACGGTTTTAAGTTAAATTTACAGTAAAATACCATAATTTCATTAACAGATATAATGTAATAAACCAATCTATTATAGAACTGAAATCTGTTTTGTACCTTTGAAATACACTGATAAGCATCAAAAGTAGATGGTGATGAGAAAATCACATGATGAATCAAAGCCATCATAAACAGCTTTTAAATATGAACATATATAGAAGGTGCTCAGAGTCATTCACACAAACACTAAACACCATCATGGTGAGATTCATTAAATTGAAATATGCAATAAATATTCATTTAACAACACTATATGTAACATACAACCCTAATAAACCTAACTGATAAGAAAAACTATCAAGAAGCATAGTGATTTTAAAGAAAAAAACAGTAAATTAAAAATAAATTTGAAATGCAATGCAGGGAATTCTAAAACAGGTTTTTTTCCCCGTTAAAAATCACGGTCATTTTTTACAGTGCACCCTCCACGTATTGTTACATTAAATATTGTTACAGTCATGTTTACAGAGATGAACTGACAGCACAGAAGCTCTTTCATCTGATTTGAATTCTCCGCTGTACAGTAATAGGACCTCATAAATAATACAGCACAGTGATTGGATCATAAGAGCTCATTCCCATGAATTATACTTAGAAAAGCTCAGAAAACTGAAGGCATAGACACGTACTCTCCAGCCACAGCAGCCAATCACCACTCCAAATTAACACATATATGTCACTTTTCACTGCATTGGTTCAACTTTGCTTTTTTAACCAAAACAACAAAAATGCTCCAAAAAATTATGAAAAAAACAACTCTTTTTACCATAATAATACACATGATGAGTGCTATTGTTCTAATCATTGTTATAATGAATAATGTGTATTTTAAAATATATTAAAACAGAAATGTTACTTTAAATTGTAATATGATATCATAATAACTTATCAAAATAACTGTACTGTATTTTGATTAAATAAATGCAGCTTTGGTAAAAAAAAAAAAAAATCTCACAACAACTTTTAAATGTTCGAGTAAGTAAACATATGTAATATACAAACAACAATAACACAAACAGCATACTTTAAACAAACATTACACCAAAAGTTCTAAATTGCACAAAAGAAAGCAACAGATATGAGGGTTCCGAGACTGACACTAAAAGTGACCACTTTTCCTGGCTGTGTGAATAAATTATGTCAACTACAAAATTGCTCCACTCTGTGACTATGTGCTGCAGTATTATGTTGCGTAAACGGCAAACACTCGAAAAGCTGGATGAAACAGCGCTACCCAACTGAACTGCGCAGTGCAGACCAATTATCGACTGGCCCAACGGACAGCACGGTGCAAACCGGTTTCAACTAAAGAAACCAGGCCAATTTGTACAAAGCTGCACAAACCAGTGGGAAAGCGCTGCATGAGTGGTGCGACCCATTTAAATTAGACACAAAAATTCTGTGTTATAAACCCATAGGGAACCACAAATGGTTGAATGCTTAAGCTAGCCTAAACCAAACAGCTCTGACATTCTAAACAGCACTGAAGAGGAAGGCAAATTCTGCACTTCAATGCCTTATGAAAGAAAAACAATATCTGTTAGAGGCACGGATTTGTAAATATTACACACGACATCAGGTCAGTGAACTGGCTGGTGCCAAGTTTCAGAGCTCATGCAATGATACTACAGATATTTGTCGGATAAAACAAAGTTTAAGCATACAATCTCTTATGTATTGACTGAAGCTGTGTATTGACAATATGAGCAACGCTTATAATACACAGGTCTCTCTGGCTGGAGATTTAGGTTGAATATTGCTGCATGGTGTTCATAGTAGCAAATGTATTTTCCTGTTAATCATGTGTGGCACAGTTAAAGCACTACTAGAAATCAATCATTTCATTATACCAGTTGAAAGAAGACCCTGATTGCTAGCATTGCTAGTCCAATTCACTGTAGTGAATCAGATCAGATGGGGTATGCACACAAATCTAAAAAAAAAAAAAAAAAATCACTTACTCAAGTCCCTACACTGGACTTCTTACTCATAGATTTTCAATTAAAACTAAAAATTAAAGTGCTCCTATTATGGATTTTTGAAAATTACCTTTCATGCAGTGTGTAACAGCGCTCAGTGAATGAAAACATCCTGAAAGATGAAACATTTTTCATCTAAAAGTGCACCGTGTATATAATTATTGTCTCTCAAAAGAAAGTTGACTCTGAATCATTGAAATGTGTTGTTTTTAAAACGAATCTCAAGCCGTTTCATGTTGACGTCAACATGAAACATTAACATATTGCCCGCCCACTTGGGTTCTTTTCACATTGGTCTGAATAAAACTGCAAATCCATTCTTTGCCAGTAGGTGTCGCTTTTAGAGTGGTTAAAATAGCGGTTTCCCTGGTAACGCTGTACACATAGCAGCACTGTGCTCACAAACTTGAAAAATTAGTTAAACAAACGGTTTGTGAGTCATTGAGCAAATAAGGTAAAATAAAAAAATGCATATCATAAGAAAATTTTAAAAAAATTGTTTGTTTTTTTTAACTTACATGCATGTCAACCTGTTGTTAGGGACTTCCAAATCCAAATATGAACCTTTCATTATCCATAATAATAATAAATTATGTTCTTTTGAACTTTGAATACATCAATAAAACCTTAAAAAAATTATTACTTAAATATTAAGCAGCACAAATCAACAACACCAAAAAAAAAAAAAAAGTTATGAAACAGAAACTATACCTTTCAGTATAGCTGCAGTTGACCACTAGCACTTTTTCATGTATTACCAAAAAAAAAAAACATTGCTTGACTGCAGTACCTATATACAGTAAATTCTGGGCAGTCTGTGAGGTTACAGTTACAAAGTAGCACCCCAACACTACAAATCATGTGCTGACTGGATTTCTTCTCATATCAAACGGGAATCATCCTTCGAAATGGCACCATCGGTGCCTTACTTGGCCATGTTCGGTCATAACAACAAATCAGGCTTCAACTTTGCGCTCTGTGCTGTAGGACATCTACACTAAGAATGAAAAGGCTCTGAAGCCAGTGGTCCATACACAATCCCTTGATGGACCACGAGCATCCCAAACACACAGAGGGTGTAGCAAATCAATACAAACAACTCAATTAAGTTGAGCAGGATGTGCAAAAGGCGTCTGAGGGACAGGGAGCAGATGATTCAGTTTAAGGGACATCTGTATCCTGCAGGTAAACTTCCCTGACCTCGCCGATCAGTACCGCAGTGCTGATGGGATAACCTGAGTTAACCTCCTCTGATCACCCACCACTGCCTTCTTTCACTAACACATGTGGGAATTTACAAAGTAATGCGCCAATGGAGCCAGCAGGGAGACGAGTCCACCTAATCATTTTACAGTGGATTAATATGATCCATGTGTTACAGAATTGATTTATTACAATTCTTTAGCTCGGAGAGACGAGTCGGGCATAATGAGTGGAGAACGGTTCCTTTTGAAGCATTAAAAAGAAATCAGGGCTTATTAGGATGATGCATGGTGGCCTCTGAGATGTAAAGAGAAGCAGAGAATAGAACTGAACACGGATGAAGAAACTGTACATTTTATAAACCGGTTTTTCAAATGGATAAATGAAACAAACTGAATCAATAAAATGAATTCGCCGCTCACCCTAGTCTCTCATTACTGTATAAAATACAACTCCATATTGAAAACACAATGTGCTGAATACATATGTATGTGAGTTGTGACTGTTTTTTTGTTTTTTTTTTAGCATGGAGGTGCGTGTGAGCATGCAGAGTTTTTTGATGGAGCTGAGTGTGTTAGGTCTGTGAGCTGCTTTGTTTGACTGCTGCAGGACTCTATTTACTTTGGCTGTGTTGTTTCTGCGGCTCTGCCCTCAGGCGTGATGCCCAGGCCACGGTTTGTTTATTTTGGTGGGAATTGGAGAAGCTCTGCTCACAGCACCCAAATTAAAAAACCAAGACCCCGATGTCCCGGGGAGAACGACGATCAGATTCTTCTTGTCGTGTCGAACACACAGACAAGTCACGCAAACTCAATAACAAACTGAGAGAACGTTTGATGAGTATTTTAATGAGACAGAAGAAGACTTGCATGTGTTATTATATTATATGGCATAGACACCCAAAAACAGCCTGTAATGACCTTTGAACTGGCTCACTATGCATATATTTGCATACATGCATTTATTTTTGCTTTCAAAAGATGGGGAATAGAAGTACATTTGATAAAACTGTCGATTTAAAAAGAGTATTTAT
This sequence comes from Enteromius mattozi, assembly GCA_032359235.1. Classification (NCBI taxonomy): domain Eukaryota; kingdom Metazoa; phylum Chordata; class Actinopteri; order Cypriniformes; family Cyprinidae; genus Enteromius; species Enteromius mattozi. Next base: position 2,909,509 of record JAUMHE010000318.1, read on the forward strand.
TGGTAATACATCATTTACCTTCAGCCCACGGCCATCAATCAAGTCTAATTTTTGGCCCTATATAATAAAAGTTTGGGCACCTATGGTAAAATTTTTTTATTGATTCCAAATAGGCTTCAAAATATGTAGTTCATTTCATTTTTCAGAGAGTTGTTTTCTTTAAAGGTTGCAAAACAACCTAAAAACTGAATAACCTTGATGCAGAGCCAAATTGCTAAAATTACTTTGACATCAGTAATAATTTGTTCTAAAAGTAAAATACAATATTTACAGCTATATTATAGCTATATCCCAATATAAAAAAAACAAAAAAAAAAGGAGAAAAAAAATATTGTAATAAAATCTAATAAACATATAATAAACAGAAAGTATTGTATTGTAAATAAACTCTTTTTTCCCTTTTTTTATTGAAAAATATAAATATAATAAATGATATAATTATTAAATAATTAAATGTTGTTTCTGTCAATGGTTTTAAAAACTATTTCAACTAAAATTATATTTATTTATAAATTTATTTGTTTTTATTTTTATGCTTTCATTCGAAAGCAATGCCATTGTAATTTCAAAAATTTACAAAATTGTAATGTTACTTAAACTACGGTTAACCTTCACTTCACCATTTTTCCATTCTTCTACTTTTCCGAACTTCTGATCCATAAACAGGGTAATTTTTAAGCTGAGAAAACTGATATGATCAGTACTTGCACCAGAAGTCCCTCAAGCAACAGGTAACCTGTATTTTCTAAGCAATAATCTGTGGGCCGTGGTACGTCTTAAAATAGCACGGTCTGCATTTCTACCGAAAGATCATGATGAAGCCCTACTTTAATGATTTGGAAAATTTGCTGACACCCTGCACTCGCCACAGGATTGAAGCGAGGGCTGCGGCAACATGGTCGCGTGCACGCGCACCAGCTCCTTCCTCTGTGAAGAGAAGGACATACATCTCTGTCAGCTCGCTAAATACACAAAATCTCTCAAAACATTGGCATAAGTGCTGCTGGAGTTGTACCAATTTGCATATTAAAGCTACAAGCTACATTAAAGGAGTCTCTCTAAAAGCCTACTGGGAGTGAATGGCAGGGATGTAATGTCCACAGTTTTGCTGTGGATAGATCTGCTGTTTGCACTCGCTCACAGATCCGAGACCTTCGGGCTCAGAGCTCTCCTTGAGCAGAGAAGCAATTAGACCTGATAAAGTTGTTTCTTCGTAGCAATTCAAAGGGAAGCGTCACAGTAGGGGCCACTAACAATTCAGCTGTTCCTTATTTGTGCTCAAGAGCTTGAAACTAGATTGACTCGTTCCTCACCTTCAAACTATATACACAGAACAGTTAACAAAAAAGAGGTTTTACAGACCAGCTGCTCTCAAGGATGCAAGCAGACTAAACAATGTCAAAAATCTAGCTTGAAAAAAAAGCATAAAGGTACAGTTAATAGCTTTGGCATATAGAAAAATGGCCAATCATAGTACATTCTTCTAACAGTGTGAAAAATCCAAGAAATAGCACTTCCTTTGACACTTACACAACTTTCTGTATACATAATATATTTCTTGAAAGTTCTGTGATACCATAGGAACAATAAATATTGTCACTAACTGACAAAAATCCTGTCAACACTTGCGGTTGAGCAAGTTTTTTTTTTGATTCCTGTCTAGCAAAAGACTAGTTTTAAAACTAATCACATTTCTTTTAGCATAATGCAAGTTAAAGTCATAATGAAAGTTAAAGTCATAATGAAATGCCACACAAAAGTAGCAACACATTTTTTTCTGTGGATTCTCAAAAAAGAAGAAAAATGTAGGGTGTGGACTTGATTCTATGCAATGATTATTGATTGTTTGGAGGTGAGCACGCAGTTCACAATAAGAAAAAAACATAAATAAAATAAAATAAGATCAATTACATGCATTTAGAAAACAGAAGTATTTTAATAGACAAACCAACTCTTAATAACGCTAGCTATATCAACACAATAAAACTCCTCCTATCATAATCAAAAAGACTGTCAGCGTGACTACAGATGCTGTTGATTTTTCTGAACAATGTATTTTTGTCATGTCACTTGTTTTAAGTGTTGATTGGGTGTTTTTAATCACACTCTTTTTTGCGTTTACGTTCTGTCACCACTGAATCCCCGTCAAACTTGCAGTATCCATCAGCAGTCCTCGTTTTGGTACCTCATAATTTATGAACTAAGCATGATTTACACATCAAGCAAGATGCACAGTCTGACAAGTCTAAGCACACAAATCATTTTCATCTTCTTAGTCAGTCATCATAGTACAGACTACACAGAGGACTGGAAATAACAGTGAAGTGAACAGTGATTACGTGCATCAACTGCTAGCAGTCCTTTTTGACCCTGAATGTCTACTAAAAGATTTTGCTTCATGCCTTTCCCTGCTGTTCATGATTCACTAGATACAAGGGCTACAAGTAAAAAAATGCATTTTACTCATAACTTCTATCCAACAACTTACTTTAGAGCTTAGCATGACTAGGAAAATGTACACTAAGGTTTAAATGTTTTATTTTTTCAATACTTGATCAAAAGTAACAGTGTCAGTAAAGACATTTGCGACCCTGGATCACAAAACCAGTCATGGGGGAAGATTTATACATCATCTGAAAGCTGAATAAATAAGCTTTTTATTGATGTATGGTTTGTTAGGATATGATGAAATACAACTATCTGGAATCTGAGGGTGCAAAAAAAGCATAATACAGAGAGAATCACCTTTAAATTTGTCCAAATTAAGTTCTTGGCCATGCATATTATTAATCAAAAATGAAGTTTTAATATATTTATGGTAGGACATTTACAAAATATCTTAATGGAACATGATCTTTACTTAATGATTTTTGGCAGAAAAGAAAAATCAATAATTTTGACCCATACAATGTATTTTTGGCTATTGCTACAAATATACACCAGCAACTTAAGACTGGTTTTGTGGTCTGAGTTCACATTTACAATGTTACAAAAGACATCAGTTTCAAATCAATTCTCTCATTTTGAACTTTCTACTTATCAAAGAATGCACAAAAAGTTAAGTTTCCATAAAGATATTAAAGGGATAGTTACTCAAAAATGAAAATTCTGTCATTAATTCCTCACGCTCATGTTGTTCCAAACTCGAAAGACCTTCATTCATCTTCGGAACACAAATTAAAATATTTCTGATGAATTATGAGAGCTACTTTTTTTGTGTGCAAAGATACAAAAAATTATGACTAAATGTCTAATGTCTATATTATGGTAGTCTAAATGTCCTAAGAGATTATTAAATAATGTAAAAAAAAACAAAAAAAAAACACAAGCATACCAGTTTGAAGTTTGACTGACTGATAAACCAAGAACTCTCTATCCTCCTTATGACATTTCAGTGTAAAACCCAATTGCTCTGCCCTCACACTCATTCACCTCAGACAACATATGTCAGCACCCTGTATGTTCCTGTGAAAGCACTGTAACAAACACAAGACATAAGTAAAGTACGGCTGCTAAAATGAGTCATTACTGTGTAGAGCTGCAAGCTGATGCAGCAGTCAGTCATACAGTTCCGTTAAATGCATAACGTTACACTTCTAAAAAGACTCTTTCTCTGCATGGTGCTCTCATCTAAAAAAAAACTACACAAAAGCTGCTCTTGGACTTAAAAGAGAGAACAACGTACCAACAAAAACGCAAACTGCTCTTAAGACTCTGAGCAGAGAAGAGGAGAATAAAGTGGAGATGTTCGAATGAGAAGGAGTGCAGCAGATGAAGCCATGGGGAGTGCTGATTGCAGAATTATTTTCACACCACACACTGAGGAGACAAAACCATTCTTCTCGCCCTCTGTTCTCTCTCTTCATCACATTCATAGTCTTCAAAGGCATCTTTCGTTCGCAGCCTCTCATCTGACGAGTACCTGCACTCCTCGTCAGCTCAAATTCGTTCTTTTTTTAACAAGAATTGAGAATGGCGAGAACAACGCCAAGGTTATGGGTTTTGGTTCCTAATGTTGAAATGTACACGTACAGTCCATTCAAAAACAGCTAAAGGCATGTTTTTGCACTCTGTAACAGCTAGAGCTGAAGAATGGAACAGAACGCAGGCATCTTGAGAAGCTTTTTAGAGTTTCTTTTCTTTGACCTTTACACAATGTCTTAAAGACAGAGCGATCACAGCAGGACGAGCTAAAAACACAGCGAGATGCATCACAACATTTAAAGGCGTTTACCTAATGCACGTCATCTTTAAAATGGCACAAAACACTAATAAAACAAGGAGACATAATGAAACAGGTAAAGACATCTAGAGTATTTATTTACATAGACAACAATAAAAGACAAAACTAAACAAAATAAGTGAATGCTTTTGAGAACATAAGTTATTGCATAAAAGCATCTGACAACAGTATTGCTTTTGTTACTTAAAACAATTTTTTTTGCAGTTCTCTAATTAAAATGTTAGAAAAATTTGAAATATTGCTTTGGCAACTAAGAATTTAAGCTTAATAATTTTAGTTTCTTTAAGTTAAGCTCTAAGGTGTTTTCTATTATAATTCTTATATGCTGATATGGTGTGCTCAGGTATTAATAATAGCTTTTATTATTGTCAATATTGAAGACATTGCTGCTGACGTTTTTGCAGTATTGTTATTAATTAGAGTAATTAGCTTTGCCATCACAGGAATAAATTACTTTTTAAAATAAATAGAAAAGTTATTTTAAATTGTAGTAACATTTTGCAATATTTCTGTTGTTGTTTTTTTCTGTATTTGTGATCAAATAAATACAACATAATCTTATTATTCGTTATTATTCCAAACTTTTGTTTGGTACTGTAATAGTATATGAATAATACTAAAACAACGTCTGTCATAAATATGTATAAAGTGTCAAATAACAATAATAATCCTCACAATCCCTCCCCTCCATCGCTCTTCTTTAGGGTGCGAGTGCCTTTAAGGACTGGCTGCTCTCAGGGATGTTTGCTTCTCTATGAGCTGAAATATTGATCATTTCCTGGACGGCTGGTGAGCCACATATATAATTGAAATGAATCTCTAGGCTTGTGTCAGAACGGGTGGAAGAGTTAAAAGGGGTATTGAAACATCCGCGAGGCTCTTAGAGCCTGAGAACATGAATCACGCTGAAAGAGGGAGATCCGTGGACCTTGTGGTCCAGCCTATTGAACGCTGTGAAAGTTGAAGAGATGAAGCACCTGACACGGCACTGACTGCATTCTTGCTGAGAGCCTCTCGTGGAGGAAACCAGACCGACCCAGAGGAATGAATGGACATCCCAGAACGTTACATCACACTGCATTTAAAATCACTTTTCTCTCAACTAATTACAGAATTTAATGAACTCCTGGCTATCCATTAAGGATTTCTAATTTAGAGTCCGGAATGTGGGCAGAGCAAACTAAATAAGCACTAATAAGAGCTAAAAGTTCTCTACAGAGTGCTGTCGCATGTCATGAAAGGTTGTGCTAATTGGTTGAACAGACATGTCACCGGCTTCTAAGACCAACTAGGTGTTAATTAAGCTTTTGTTTAAATGTTGTTTTAGGGTCAAAGGTTTTGACCTAGTCAGCAGTTATTTACAAAGCTAACAAAAGATGAGAATAATAAACACACACAAAAAAAGTTATTAAAGAGTTAATCATTTATGCAACATGTTTTAGCATGAATTTACTTCATGCAGTAATTAGCACCGGATTTGTCCCTATTCAAGTAATGAGAATTACATTATTTTATTATATATTCAATTATTTATCTACTGCATTTCTGTAATGAAAATTTGAGGGTAAATATGCTCAACTGTCCTGAAAAAATATATATTATAAAGTATAAAATAAATAATTAAAAATTAAGCATAAAAAGGCTTAAAAATTATAATAGTCCTAAAAAACAATGTTAATTTTTTGAATGCAAAATATATTTTTTTGATAATTTCTTTCAATTTGGTGTGGGGGGGAAAACATGTCATGCTGTACTCAACTTAAAAAAATAAAAATAAATAAATGAATACAAATAATAATAGGCCTAATTGTATCTGCAAAGTAATAGGCATGAGCCTTGATACTCCAGTAATGAGAATTACATTAGGTAATTATGTATTCAATGTATGCTCAATAAAAAAAAAAAAAGACTAAAAATCATAATGATCCTAAAAAACAAGCTTAATTTTTTTCTTCTTATTCTTTTCCTTCAATTTGGGTGGGGGAAAAAACATGTTATGCTATACTCAACTTAAAAATAAATAAATAAAAATAATAATATTTGTGTCCACAAAGTAATATGCATGATCCTTGATATTCCAGTAATGAGAATTATATTATTTAATTATTTATTAATTTAGTTATTTATTTACTGCATTCAGTAATCCGAATTTAGGGGTAAAAATGTGTTAATTGTCCTGAAAATAATATCACAAGTCACAAAATCTTAATGGTCCTAATAACAGGCTTCATTTTGTTCATGCAAAATATTATTTCTTTCTTTTTTCCCGCTTTTGAATTAGAGAAGAAATAAGACCTGATTATTTCTTTGTGATATTTCCCAATAAATCTCTGCTTCTATAGTTTGCCCAGCTCCTGACACTGGTGTTTGCACTTTGCCCATCATAGAGCCAGTGAGGAGAGACAGTTTAACATTACACAAGGGTGAGTCAATGGAAAACTGAACCACAGCCCAATAACACTTCCACTCAACTGTGTGACAGCAATGCCCTCTACAGGCCAAAGAGCTTTATGGCTCCCATCATGAATAACCTATGTTCCCCAGACACAACCTTTGATTTATAGGGGTTTAAAGAGGTCTGGTGTGACACTCCTACATCCTTCGCAAAAGAAAACATCTGATTAGGTCTACAACAAAAACAGAACTTAGGTGTCCTTTAAGAAACAAAGCATGATCTCATACCATCAGCCTTGATAAATTAGACTTCATCCAACAATCGGCTTCCTTTTCACCTAAACCAGCAAAGGCCTCAAATCTTTGTCCCTTAAACCAAAGGTCACTGATCAAATAAGATCTATCGATTCCTACATCTCCACACAAAACATCGGTTTCGTCATAACAGCCCTCTATTAGAGTCGGGCCAGAGGGAGAGCCCCGCTTTAATTCTATCTTCATTCCTCTATAATCACACCCCCTGTTTGGAGTCTCTCTCTGAGGCGTATATTAAAACAGATCCATCATGTCTGACAGACCTTATGTGATCTCACGGTCCCTCTTCTGTGCTGCTGCTGCCGCTCCTGGGGTTTCACAGAAGAGCAGACGTTTTATTCGGCTTCAACACTGACAACGGTGGAAATTAGCACATCACAATTCCATAAACAAGTACCTCACTCTGTGTTAGACGGCAGAAAATGAATTAGCCAGGCTAATTAGTGAATAACACTGGGGTTCAAGTAAGATGAAAAATTAACTCTCGTCAAGCACAGAATGCAAGTAACATTTGGCTTTGGGAAGTAAATAATCAAGTTACTGGATAGTGGTAGGTGTCTTAATGAGGACTACAAGATCATAAATGGTGCAAGCATAATTATGAGAATGATAGTCCGTCCCTTGCCGATGTAAGGGATTCAAAACAAAAGACATTCAAATAGTCTACTAAAGAAACACGGGTCATGAAATTAGCATCTCATAATAACTTATAACCATATTAGAACGACAACAGCCATATTAGAAAGAAAACAAAGCTGAATTTTCAGCAGACGTTACTCCAAACTGCAGTATCACTTCAGAAATCATTCAAATATGCTGATTTTCTGCTAATATTCACACAACTGCTTCCATATGCATAACAACAATGCATATAGAGAGATGATTCAGAACCTGACAACGTGGTGTGATACAAACAGCCTGGTCTTAAACACCAGGAAGACCAAAGAAATTATTATGGACCACTAAAAAGATAACCCACAGCTCTGTAATTATCAGGAATGAGGGCGTGGAGAGAGTACACAGAGAGTTACCATCACAGAAGGTCTTTCCTGAAGTGATAACACTGAGTACGCCGCCTCTAAAAGTTGACCATCAGCTTCTGAGGAAGATTTGGTCTCCTTATCTTCCTCAGAGGCTGAAGGTCAACTTTCAAAGATGCACTAGAGAGCATACTAACTAACTGTATGACAGCCTGGTATGGTATTGTTACCAAAGTTGCCCAAAACGCCTTGCAGCAAGTTGTAAATCCAACATAGGACATTGTTGGTACAAACCTACCATGACTTGATCACCTTTATAAAAAGCGAATAATACACTCTAAAAAGTGCTGGGTTATTTCTGTAAACACAAAGTTGGGTTGTGTGTGCTGGGTCAAATTAATTTTCACTATTGAACCACTTGGTTGGGTTATTTTAACCCAACCAGATGATTTAATTTTTTCTCTTCATCAAACTTTCTGGACTCTTCACTCATCTCATCGGCAGATGGTCACACACATCGCAGCAAGAAGGATAAAGGTCAATTTTAATATGTTGGTATGATTATTTACCTCTATTTTTAATAAGTTGTGGTAAGAGCACACATATTTCACTGTTTAATGTAATATCTGATCTGTCGCTGTGCGGGTTAGCATTAATGTACTCCGTGACGTTTTATCGTTAAATAAACTTAAATATGTATTCGCGCAAAGTGTACCACGAGTGTTTGTGTGTGAGTGCGCGTGCAAAGCTTTGTTTATATGTCCCTTAACGCCTCACGAGCTAACGAAATACGAGGGTAAGTTTGGTTACTGTCTGTATACTGTATGGCTTTGTAATGTTTTGCAAGACCATTTCGTACTAACATTTATCTTTTAAGGACATATTTTTTTCAAGAGTTTGTCCGCGATGTGCCATATCCAACGACATGTCCATCATTTTTATGTTGGGCATTTTCGTGCTCTTTTTTCCTCAGGTAACTTTAGCTACATTGGCTAAAACACTATGTCCCATAACGTTAAACCACGAGATTATTGCTCTGTGATATTAGTCAGTGATGCCTTCCTGCACATTTTCTGCTGAGGAGACAAGACAGCGACATTCCAGACCTTTAACATTGTTTCGGGTCATGCAATTAAAATGGACTCCTTACTTTAGGCTTGTGATCTTTGTTCCATGTAGTTTTTCTGTTGATCTTTTTTTTAAGTCCTTCTTTTGTGCTTTATATTAACTACACTTAGCAGTGTCTTTCTACCCGAGAATTTCTCCAGCATGCAGTATATCATTTTGAAAGAAATGATTCTTCATGTATGAAGTTTTTAAAGAATAAGAATCTACAGTGCCTAGTTTTGTGTTTTAAAGAATGATGTACAAAAACAGTTGTTTTAATTGTGCCTGTAAGAGAAGGATGAAATGTCTGACAGCACTCATTCAAAATTTTTTTTAAAAATAAATGTGAAAACACATTAAATTGATATTTACAGTTGCATTTTTTGTGTTGTCTAATTGTATTACAGAAAAATAATATAATATTAATATAATAATAAAATAATATTTTACATTCCTTTGTGATCATTATGTATTTATTATTGCTAATATTGGTAAATATAAATGTAGCAAGGCAATAAGACAATAAATAACCCAATTTTTAGGTAATATTTAACCCAGCAACACAGTTAACCTGACCCACTGGTTGGGTCAAATAAACAACCCAGCATTCTTGGTCAAATAGTTCAACCCAGCACTTGGGTCAAAACAACCCAGCGCATGTTCTGTCACAGTTACCCAGCAGCTGGGTTAAGGTTGGGTTATTTTTTTAACCCAGCCTTTTTAGAGTGTATCATCAAGGACATCACTCACCCTAACCATAGTTTGTTTCAGCTCCTTCCATCTGGAAGGTGATTCAAATATATTTAAATCTCTCTGTCTGGTCATGTAAAATAATCTAAAACGGCAATGTGTGACTTGCTGCTCAATAAAAAGTTCAATAATGTTGCTATTATAACAGTGTTGGTTACTTCAGTATAAACACTGCGTTTGATGTTTGCCACACTCCATGAGTTTTAAAATGTTTCAAGATTATTTTATTAATATAATATAAGTATCCCGTTATTTATTATTAACTATTTTATATTTATTAACTACTGTGTTGTACTGTCATTTGTGTAACACAATGACAATAAAGTGCTTGACTTGATTTGGTGTTCAAGATACATTTCTTATTATTTTCAATGTTTTAAAAAAAGTTGTGCTGCTTATATTATCGAAGGAAACCTTTCAGGATTATTTGATGAACCAAAAGTTGTGTCATAATCTATTAACTTTACACAGTTATTGAATTGGACTGAAGCAACACTGAACTGACTGGAGATAAATAAACAGTTTTATAGCACAATTTTGGATTTGCCTAATATTTGAAGTTTGCATCACTGATTCTGTTCATTTCATTTTTAATGTTGTAAAGCTGCTCTGAACCCAATCTCTATTAAAGTTCTATAAAATAAAGGTGACTTGCCTTTTGATCAATTTAATGCTTTATTGCTGAACTAAAAATCATACTGACCACACATTTTTGAACGGCAGTGTACCGGAAATTATAATAATCTAGAATTTAGTCAAAACATAGCTCACATATTTTCCAAAAGGGGCAAAAACAAACACTAAATAATACCCATTGTCATAAAATGTTAGGGTTCGCACAGTCATGGAAAACCTGGAAATAATAGAGTTTTCCAGGTCTGTAAAAGTCAGGGAAACTAATAAAATGTTAAAACTTATAGACATCTCTAGCAAATACTTTTTTTAGTTAGCTCTAAAATACTGCATAAATATTTTATATTGTGCATGTAATTGTTGTGTAGAGCAAATCTTTTTCAAAAAACTGAAATATTTTATTTGTTAGCAAATTCTCTCGAGTCTTTTTTCAATGAATCAGTCACAAAATGTTCGTGAACCAGTTCACCAAATAAATTACTCATTACCAAACGGTTAGAAATTCAAAATAATTTTTAAAAGGCTTATGCAGTAACACAACTGACTGGAAAAGTCATTAAAATGCATTAAAACTGTGCAAGACCTGAATGTTATTCTTTTTAAAATAAAATAATAATGCAAAAATACAGTTTGGTGGTGAGCAAATCCTCTCCATTTGCTTAGCACAGGCAGCTGTGACAAAAACAGGGCAATGCAACTGTAAACTGCCGATTAGATAACAAAAAAAAAAAACTAAATGGTTGACAGGAAGGCAATAGGGAGACAATTTTCAATACAATATGCAGAGCCACACAGCTGTTGGTGGAGAAATGGCAACATGTAATAAAACACAAAGGCACAGCGAGTAGCTGGAAATGGAGCGTGCTGCAGACATTAACCGCGGTCTCCACGGTCTGTGACTCAAGAGTGGACATTTTCAAGAACTTTTATTTCCACTCGGTAGATCTAAGAGCCCATAATGGGAGATTTAAGTGAATTACAGTGGTGCCAGGCACGCAGTCAGAAGTGTGAGAGTGTGTGAGTGAGTGTG
>JAUMHE010000318.1:2924611-2954741 GCA_032359235.1 Enteromius mattozi
ATTAAATATTGTTACTCACAAAGACCATGTCACCTAGAATCGGAGGGAAAATGTTCTTTAAAAGTAAATTATGATTATAATTACTTTTAACTTAAGAAAAATATAAAAATATCATTAAATCTTTCATTTATTTGCATATGTGTGTGTCTATTAGACATTTAATGGCATTTTTATATTTGTAAATATGAATATAAATATAATATAAATATGAAAATGACTGTGTAAGGTATATTTCATATACTAAAATCTGTGGGGGTTTTTAATGTTTGTTTGTTTTTTTCTCATATCTCAGGAATTGATGCCCGGTTTAAAACCAAGTCTGCTTACATGAAGTATAACTGTGAGAGCAGAATCCGAGGATATTTGAAAGAGGTGTGTGACAAGCAGCACTCAGTTAGTGTTTGAAATATAAAAGATATTTATTTTATTTAGTAGAGTTTATCATTTATTTAATGCAGCAAAGGAGATCTGCCATTATTCTGAAGGAGATTTATTGTTCACTGTCTGTAGGTTGATGGATATACGCAGGCTATTCCAAACGCCAAGACAAAAAGTGAATATAAAAAGGTGGTGGAGATCTTGGCAGAGAAGCTGAAGGCTGCACGGTATAATGGCACCTATTTTGACAGATCGGAGAGCAATGACCACAGGCTCTGCACTGAAGAGGGCTGGTTCACCTGCCAGGTGTCATTTCTAATGAGTCTTAGTTTATAATAAAATTAAAATAATGAAATTAAAAATAGAACATCTCTTATTAATTGCTTTGTCAGTAGTTAATGTTTGTGTAAGATTCTAAAAGACTTTTGTGCTAACAGGGTGCATTTGATGAGAACAACTGCTCATTTCTGCACTCAATAAACCCATATGGGAGCCGCGAGAGCAGAATCCTCTTCAGCACCTGGAATCTGGACCACCTGTGAGTAGTAAATCTCAAATGTTAATGTTAAAATAAAAACACATTTGAGTATACTTAAATCTTGATGTACATTTTAATATCAAAATATCAGTATTTAGGGATTCTGATAAAGATAAGATTTTAAAATTAATTTTAATTATAAGAAATAACATTCAGAATTTTTTTTTTTTAGGATAGAAAAGAAGAGGACCGCCATCCCCACACTTGCTGAGGCACTAAAGGGCAATAAGAGCGGCGATATAAATGTGGATTATTTCTACAAACTGTTATTCACAAGGGAAAATCTCAAGCTCGTTCATATCGTCTGCCACAAGAAAGGGGCCCATGAGCTCAGCTGTGACTCCCGAAAAATCTACAAACGGGTCAGGAGGATTGTGAAATGAAAGCACATCCATAATCCTCTTATGAAATATGCAGCTTAGTGTTTCATTTATTTGTTCATATTTGGTAAATCACAAGCACTGATGCAAGAACCGAGATCCTCAGGGCCATTTTTTTTTATTGTGCTAGAGGTACACACATTTTTTCATTGTAACTTTTAGTTTCTGTTATATACCAATTTTGTACCAAAGCAACACTCGTTTAAATATTTTTCAAGGTTTTTATAACTGTGACTGATTTTATATTTTTTATTGGTTTATATATTTTGAAAAAAGTACCCATTTAAGTCATGAGTCGTGTGTAATCTTGTACAGTTAATGTTTGTAGTACCTCCAACAAACAATGGCCTTATTTATTGTACAAAATTTACTCAAGCCTTCAATGAAAAAGATGTTTTCCAAAGCTGTTAATGAGATTTATTTTCTCTGGACGGGGTATTGTAGCTTTCACATGATAATACACAGATGATTTGCCATTAAATAAGTTCACAAAAATTGCATGTCATATACATCAAGTATTTGGTAGCAAAAAATTAGCACTTGGTTTATCACTTCAATAGAAAAATACAAACTTCAAAAAAAAACAAAAAAACACTTTTTACATTTTTTTACCTCATAATTTGTACATAGTAGAAAAGAATCTACATTTTAAAATGTTACATCTTTGAGCCACTCATGAAGTTAGTGCAAATTCTGTTCAATAAGATTATAGAAATATCATCATATACACACAAATCAAATTTCTGGTGAAGCCACATGCATAATACAGTTTGAAATTGTTGGTTTAAAATTATAACTTTTCATATCTTACAATAAATGCCTCTTAATGAGTTACTAACCAATATAAAAGATCTTTACATCATAAACATATCAAAGAACAAAATATCTACATGCTTTAAATTTCATTTATACAGCACCAAATCTGAAGTATTAAGTGTTTTTTCCAAAACAAATCTATTCATTCTCAACAGAGAATGTCTAAAAGTGCCAAATGTATAATGTCCAAGCTAATGTTCAAATTTCTTTCCAAGTCTAAACAGCTAATTTGAGGCACTTGACTGATAAAACTGTATTTGTTGATTTGAGAGCACATTAGTAAGGACTAGTGGTAGAAAACCCAGTGTACAGAAAGTTATAGAAATTATAGCTTCCTTTCAGCACAAACTCTAATCACATGATGGTTTTAGCTAGCACAAAACCCTTTTAATGTACATTCGTTTAGTGTGGCACACATATGTTCTTAAGTTTATAATTATGGATGCACTAACATTTTTGACATTGTTGATGTACCTCATTAAAACTACATATGAAATAATTACATTGCTGATAAATCAACACAGTGCATCATTAAGAAGGCTTTTGGAATAAATAGCTTGCTTTACAACAATCAAGTCCATTTTACCAGCATAAAACTCCTTCCTTGTCAATGGCAGACAGATTAAGTGACTCTGTGAGAGTAAATGTGTCCTCATAGCTGCTCGTCTTCACTGTCCTCTTTGGCATAGTAATGCATGCTCCTGTATTCTCTTCGACTCATTCTCTTGCTGCCTGGGGTTCTGCGTGGGAAATCCTGCAACAAATCAGGGCAGAAACTTTTAAAACAAAGCCACATTCACAAATTAAAACTGCATTAATGACAGTTGGCTACTGAGTGCATCATGTGCGCTTTGACACTCTTTTGAGCATCTACAGATTTTCACTGCAATAATCCTACATGGTCTTGTATTAACCTCAATATTTTAGAATTACTGTGCGCAAACAAAGCTATCCAGCTGCATGTTATTTATCTGGAAAGCTTAACTTAGACCAGAGTTATGTTACTGGGGCAAAGGCCCATGAAAGTTCACATCCTGCATGGCACATCAACTGATATTTAGGGCATTTTTTTAAAGCTTGTGTATTTTAAATAAAGTGTAACCCTTCTTTTTTATCTCAATAAAAGAAACTAATAAAAAAAAAGAACAAATTCACAATTCTTATTGTTATAACAATGGGGTCAAACAGAGAGTCAGAAGAAAGAAAGAAATACATTAAAAAAAATAAATAAAAAGTGTGTGTGTGTGTGTGTGTGTATTTAAATAGTTCAAATGCTAAAGCCTCAAAGTGCCAAATGTTACATTTTCTTCAAAAATAAGCAGCTTATCAGGCACCTAGTGTAGGTTCAAGTTCACTTTAATAGCAAAAAAAATGTATTTTTATTGCTATTAGAACGAAATAAACATTGGAGCCTCAGAAAAATGCTAATTTTAAAAGAAAATTACAAATGGCTCTTGGAGGTTTTTACATCAGAACTCTTCAAATATTATATTATTATAATTTAGTTCTGTTTTTATATTCAAAACTGGACAACGAGTTTCTTAACGCACATCTATTATAACTAATTCACATGAGACATTTTTATTAAAAAAAATAAATAGATAAATGAACATACTGGCCTTTTTACTGGCCTATATGTATACATTTTATATTATAGTGCCTCTACACAGACGACAAAACCATGGTCACGTGATCATTTTCACTCTACGTGTAAAAATGTTCACATTCGATTATGACTGTTTGTACTTGAGGTTATATTTGCAGAATATATCCGTTCCTTTAGAATCTTGAAAGTCAAGCGCTCCGAATGAAGTTCAAACTAGCGCTATTCTGACGCATTTCTGCACTGATACCCAATCATAACAATGTGTGTTCCGAGTCGGTTTAGCGTACCTGAACAACATCCATGTTCCCAAAGAATTGCTCCACTGGGAAAATGTGATTGCTGTCCTCGTCGAAGAAGATGCTCGGGTCGCCTCGCGTTTGGGGACTGTGAATTACGGTCTGGTCCATCTTCGCCTCTGCAGAGCCGCTTGTCAAAACAGTACACTTGGCGGAGGAGTTCTCCTTACCGCGCCGTTCACCCGGAGTCTTTTTCCCGGGCTTAATTTTGACGTTTTCATTCATGGTCGCGCTGGAGTTCTCCTCTACTTCGCCGTGAAACGGTCTCTTTGGAAGACGTTTGGCCTCGCCGCCGTCGCCAGCCATCTGCTGCACTGCGCTCGCGATATCAGACGCCGATCTCTGCACCAAACCACGCAGAACCCTCCTCCGCACAGCCTTCTGTGGATGAAAGTCCAGTAATAGATGTATAAATAAATAAATAAAATGTCAGCGCGGTTTTAGACGTGGGTGATACATCGTGAGAAACCTTGTTACACTGTAGCCGACAGACGGAAACTGCGGGGAGGAGATGGTTGGGTAGACTGACACTGACCTTGACTGAACTTTTCACACCAGGCTCGTTTAAAGAGACAGTGCCGCGCACTCGCAGTCTGTGGCTCCCAACGACAATCTGAAACAAGAGAAAACTATCCTTATTAGTATAACCAGTATTACAGTTTATAATTAATAATACAGTTAATATTTTCCCCGTCACAAATTTAGTTTCAAATTTAGTTTGAACAAAAGATTTCGAATCTTTTGGTGCACTGTTATGCACCTTGAATGAATACGTAAATGAATCTTTCTATTAAACCGATTCCAAAGATTCGATTCACTGAGCGATTCAAAATACCCACTCGGAAAAGTTAACAAACTTACGTTTATGAAAACAACCCGTGAAAAACAAATTGAATACTAAAAGACAAGGCACGTGATCCCAGCGTCGACTCCCAGACTACACGCCAAAACTTACAATCTTAATAAACTACATTTCTCACTGAAAGCTTTAATTGTGAACTGTCCAATAAAGTCTGCGTAAACTCGAAAGTGATTGTGTAGGTTCATATTACATGAAAACGAGTTCTTAGAGATAAAAGTGTAAAAGTTTCCTTACCTGCTTCGCCCTCATTGGAAGTTTCGGCGTCGAAAACAGAGTGTGGAGTCCTGCGGGTGTTTATCTCCGGTGACCGCTAAAGTCCCGCCCATATCAGATCATCTACACGACACAGAATCACAAGACTGGAGCTGAAAACTTTACCAGGCTTTTTCGAGGCCGTGGCTGAGACCCATTAATTAGTCCTAGTCCGTTTGTACTAGTTATGACCGTTATGATCAGTGTAAAGCATCAAAATACATGGGATGGCAAGTTATTCATCGTGGAAATATGTCGCATGATGAGTCATAGGCTTACTGCATAGACAGTGATGTCAATATGATGTTATGGATACGTATGTTAGGTTACATAAACCGCTCAGCCTAGTCCTAAAATCTTTCTTTCTTTTTTTTAAGACTGGTCATAACTTTGTAAAGTCAGTTTCAAAAAGGTAGATTGGTCTAATCTGAAATATAGTTTGTTGGTCAAACTATTTCTTAAGACAGTCTAATAGTGGCTAGTCATATAGTGGTCTATGTTTACGCAACTGGTCAAGTCCAGTGATGGCATCCATGGAAGAACTGATATGTGTGGTTTAGATTCAAATATTTTACACTGAGTAGTGTCTGAATATTGTTTCATTTGCCCCATGACATCATCATTATGGACATCATAGACAAGTGAACGGGCTTTTAACAGCACTAGAATCCTGTTGGAAAATGCAGCCAACACTGTTTATAACGATTTTGTTGATTAATAGCGTCTAGTCATTTTTTTTATGTTGTTATTATTAATCTAATTGTAACTGTTCAGCTGTCCTACCAGCAAATACTGTAGGACCAACATAACCAGCTTGGCAGACCATCCGTTAAGCTGGCTGAACCCGTAGCAAATATTTTAGAACACAGATCAAATATTAAATTGTATCAATTTTAATTACAAAAAAACTCTGTTTAATGATGCATAAAATTCGATGTTACTTAATAAATTAATAATAAAACAATTAAAGCACACTTACAGTGATAGGACCATCTAATTTCACATGTAGGTCTAGTACTCCAAGTTCTGGCTAATTCGTGTTGACTGACTCTATCGCTAAGAACCACACGGAGGCGCTAAATACTTATCATGAGTTTAGTGCTTTTCAACTACTTGACATCTTTCGGCATAGTTCTGAGTGCGCTTGTGAGCGGGACGTAATAAAAAGTGGGTTACAAACCTTTAAAAAAAGATGAGAAGGCTAGACGAGAAAAGGGTCTCAACTCCAATATTTACATGCGCTGAATAAGTAAGTAACTCTCGCTCAAACTCTTCTTGGGGACCCTCATTTACTACGCTTGCACAGCTGTCGTGTGTAACCAGAGAGTCTGTAGCAGGTAGGTGTCGTTAAGGTGGAGGAGAGAGGAGGGCAGACAACGATTGTTTTACAGGATGACTGCCTCCCATTTTCAGCAGTTCAGCGATGGATCTTGAAGCGAGCAGAACCTGTTGCGACAATTAGTGACAGGATAGGAGACTAAAACAGTCGGACGTGAGGGGAAACTAGAGAAGACCGTTTTTAAGCCTTATAAAAATGCCTTTTTATGGACTATTCGCTCATTTTTATATTTCCATAACACTTGGAAAATTAATTACAGCGGACGTGACTGACTTTTCTTGACAAATCCACCCCAATGGACTGCTCTCTGAGGAGCGCGTGCGGAATGGAATTCTTCTTTCGAAAGAAGAAGAATTTAAGGACTGCGGTCAGCCTGGCTTTGGTTTTTGCCACTTTACTGATGCTTCAGAAGTTAATAACAGTGGACACGTATTTCAAAGACATCAAAGTCGACGTGAAACGCAAATGGTGTGGCCCAACATGTAAAAGCATAAAGGGGATTGAAAATTCATCCAACGTTAATGGTTTGGCGCCGGTCGGAAAACCTATGCCAAGAAAATGGGACGTGGATAAGATTCAGTGTAGTGAAAATTCGACGATAAAAACCCAAGCCTGGTTTCGTCGTTTGAACCCAAGGTTTCACGAATTTGTCCTGCACAGACATTGCAGATACTACCCAATGTTGCTGAATCACCCGGAGAAGTGCAGCGGTAACGTGGACGTTCTGGTCGTGGTCAAATCGGTCATTGAAGAACATGACCGGCGCGAAGCCGTGAGGCAGACATGGGGAAAGGAGCGAGAAATCCAGGGCTTGAAAATCAAAACACTGTTTTTATTAGGCACTCCAGCCACTGGCAAAGACGCGCGAAATTTACAAGCCCTGGTGCAGTATGAAGACCGAACCTACGGGGACATCTTACAGTGGGACTTTATGGACACCTTCTTCAACCTCACCTTAAAGGAGGTGAACTTTCTGAGATGGTTCAACATCTACTGCAGTGGAGTTCCCTTCATTTTCAAAGGGGACGATGACGTTTTTGTCCACACCAAGAACCTGGTGGAACTAATTGGCTTTCGGGTGGAGGAGAACAGGGTGGATAACCTCATTGTAGGAGACACCATTTTAGAAGCCAAACCGATCAGAAACCGCCAGAGTAAATATTTCATTCCTAAAGAGTTGTACGATAAACGCTATCCAGCTTATTTGGGCGGGGGAGGATTTCTCATGTCTTCTCTGGTGGCCCGCAAGCTCTTCGCGGTTTCTGAGAGCGTGGAGCTTTACCCCATTGATGATGTGTTTCTGGGCATGTGCCTTCAGAAGCTGAAGATCGTCCCCGAGCTGCATCTGGGCTTCCGGACATTTGGGATCATTAAGCGTAAAGTGACTCCTCTGAACCGGGAGCCCTGCTTCTTTCGCAGCCTCATCGTGGTGCACAAACTGGATCCACAGGAGCTTCTGCAAATGTGGAGGCTTGTTCAAAACGAGGACTTGAACTGCGCCAGACAAGTCGTGATATGATGAGTATTTATAAAGACAGAGAGAACATATTTTTTCTGATAAAGCTTATTTGTAATTTTCATCTCTTGTGATTTTGTGAGGAAGGATGATGATTGCTGGTGTTATCAAATGTAACATGTAATAAACCGTTGTATAATAAATATAAATGTAATTATAGGTGCTTCAGTTATGGTCTTATCATCTACAGGGAACAAATACAAACCCAATAGATGCATTTAAATGGCCTATTATATAGACCTAGCTCAACAATGTTTACTCCCGTGAATATTTGATTTTTTTTTTCCTTCAGGTATTAAACACACACCTTAAAGTCTTGGATAAAAATATATAACCTAGGAAAAAATCTAAATAAATATAAATTGTAAATAAATGGAAAGAGACAAATAAAACACTAGTAGACATTTATAATAACATGCTCCGAACAAAGCAATTACGTGAAAGGTAACATCCAAATATGTAACACCTGTTTTGATGTTAAAAACAATAACATTTAAAACTCATTTAAGTTGGTAGAACCTGGAAAATGTTTCAAATATATATATATATACTAAGACGAAACAGCTTACATTTAAAATGCATTTCTATGCCAATTATGATGCACAAAACACACCAAAAAAAAAAAGTTGAATAATGTCCTACAGTAAATGGAGCCTGTAGCTTTTAAACACCATAAAAGTATGATTAAGCTATTCTACATTGTTTAGAATGAGTGTTATGTGCTATATTCCACATGTTCTGAAGTCCCTCTGTGTCATACGATACCGTTGTGTAAGGAACAGTCTGAAATGTAAGTCATTCTTCACTCCTGGAGCTTTTGCCATACATCTTCAGTCCCCTTCTTCAGTACATAGCTTAATACAACTCAATTCAAATATTCTCTGGTGTTCTGTGTAAGAAAGCAAGTCATCCAGGTTTTAAATGACATGAGGGTGAGTAAATGACACAGATCTGCATCACTTCATTTAGAGTGATTACACTGCATGATAAACACACCATCATCAACATTTCATTTTTCAGGTGTTGTTTTGGTCTGCCCAGCCCTCAAGGTTTACATATGAGTATTTTTCCAGATTAAAAAACAATCATGTGACAAAACTTTTATCAAGCACATTTATTAAAACAGCCTCAAAGCAGAAATTTGCTTTGGTTGATATCAATGCACATACAGCTACAATCAGCATAAAATCTTTAAATCGTTTCATAATATGTCTTAAATTGTCTTCGTTGCATGTCAATGAGCAAACACTTACCGTGTACAAATAACATTAAAGTTGTGAAATGTATGTCTGAGGAAAATGGAAAGTAGCAAGACTAAGACTGCACCTATAAAGTACTTGGCTGGTAAATTCATTTAGGGTTGCCAAAAGAATTTGCAATAACTGACCTCCTCCAGATTACTATGACTCTGCTGTGCTTTTTTATTCTACTATAATTAAAATAAATCCAAATGAAAGCACTACTCCACAAAAAAAAAAGCAATATATGATATTCTACCACTATCGCCTATATATTATTATCTATATAGCATAAATATTTATACTTTTGACTGAAAAATTAATACTATTGGGTATGTGTCAGACATCTGTGCAAACAAATTGAATTTGTCACTTTTAGATCACTCTAAAATAATAGTTTAGGCTGATTTACTTAAATCAATAAATACATGATACTTAAAATATACATCTCAGTAATACCACATGAGTGAATCATGTTTGCAGGGGTTGATTTATGCCAGTTAAATAATGCATTATCCCTATCAGGATTGTGCCTTGAAAATTCCCTGGATTATCATGTCTCACATCATCGGGAAATTCTGACTGCATACCTATTTTCAGTCTTCACTATATGCAAATACTTTAAAAATTGACATTATGGCTTATTTTCAGGCATATGATCAGCCTTTTCCACTGCCTTTATCTTCGGTCTCAATGATTTTATAAGCACATCTGGACTAAAACATTTGATTTTTAACACAATCAATAGAATCGCATAGTTTGATGCAGATGATGACTCAACACATCACACACTAGACAAAACTGTTTGCGTGCCAAGAGTTTCTCTAATACTGAAGTGAATGCAAAGAACAAACATATGAAATAATAGTCTTAACAGCATCATCATCATCCCTTATGGCTCTTTATTATCTCAGTAGTGGCCTCATGTATTGGCAACATCTCTGTTCCAAGTCCCGGTTTTCTGAGAAGCACCAAGGCAGTTCTATGACTAGTATTAGCCTTTGCCCTCTTCAAAAACAACTTTTTTGTATGTTTGTTAACTAAATGTTGCAAGGTGAGTGCTGCAGGAAATGTAAGTGTATCTGAATCAGATACAACAAGAATCTAGGATTCAAATCTCAAAACAGAATTTTTGCTTTCTTTATAAAGGCTACATTTTATGTTTGGCTATGGTGGTAATGATGCTTTAAAAACCATTAAATATCAAAGTGCTAATCACAAAATATTCACATACACCACACACGCACACACACTAAACAAGTATAAAACAACATACAAGAATAAAATTCTCAGATTACAAAAAAATCCAGGCGATCCACCTGAAAAGGTAAACAGAGCAAAATACAGACTGCGTATCTGCTCATAAATATGTTTTCAGCTCAAGTATTTTTGTTCACACGTACATTTGAGATATTTTACATTCATTAATTGGGTAAATTTTATATCAGGAGTCAAAGATAAGAATAATGATTCTGTCTTACAGGAATATTTCTAAATTGGTACAGCAATAAGAGCGCAATAATGCATTCTTTGAAACCTGATATAAAGTAGATTTGTGTGTTTTTTGCTATGAATCCCTCATATGAGAGTATTTCAGCAAAGCTACTCGAGTTAGCATGTAGCTATGCCTGTTGTAGTCGATGACTAGAGGCCTTGCCTGGAACAATTCTGGTGCGTCTGTTGATCCTGGAAGCTGGAGCAGGGATGCGACTGCCTCTGCTCAACCCTCGAGGCTTGGACTCAGATATAATCGTTGTTGTCTTAGCTATAGCTGTACTGACTGTCTTTCCTGAAAGCAAACACACAACACCTGAGTTAATGAGAAATGCATCGTGCGCTGCTATATAGTTTAAGTAAACAGTATTCAAAATAATACTGAACAGTCCATTCAGAGACAGCGTCTGGAGGATGGGGTATTGAGGTTGCGTGGGGTAGATGGGCTCCTGTATGCTGTAGAAGCTGTGTGGGGCAGTTGAGATCTATAGGGCCTTTATGGGGCAATGTGGGGCAGTAGGGGACAGTGTGAGGTTGTAAAGGTCTCATTGAGGCCAAAGGAGATGAATGATCACCTTGTGCGTGTGAGAGAGTGCTCTGCTGTACCACTCTCCTCCGTGAATTCTGTTTACAACCCTCAATTCCCATGAGGTGAGACTTCCAGCCCTGCACATACAAGACATGCACTGTTACACTGCTGTATGAGGAACACGTGTGTGAAAGACTTCAATGCTCATAATACTGAAGTTATTTACTTCATCATGGGTGCTCATGTAAGTATCTCTACCAATGGATGAGTATTCTTACATTCCTTAATCTTGTAAATAATAATCAGCTCTTACATATTGGAAAACTCCTTACATCATACCTATGTTCTGCAAATGTTTTTCTAGCCAAGCAGCTCTTACAAATCAAGAATTGTTATTGCAAATTAAAATTGCAAAAATATATATCACGATTCTTTGTCATGTTGGTTTCAATATTTTTCCTGTTAAAATTTTCATGTTATTTGTCAGCCAAACTAATCTCCAATGTTAAAAACAAAGTCTTACAAAGCAACAAAATATAAAATAAACAAGAATGGCAGATATTTAGGCGAAAGCGTGTTAAAATATAAATATTTCTCATTATTTTATCTTCTCAAATTACATTACAAATACATTACAAAGCACATTACAAATACACATAGCATACAAACAAATAAAACAAACAGTACTAGCACTCAAGATTTTGCATCAATAAATATAAAAATAAAACACTATATACACTTCACTTATAAATTATACATTGATTCATATTAAAGCAACTGTATTGAAGTTCTTCAGTCGAGAGCAGTGAGTGATTTTTCTCTTTGTGTTGTGTTGTTTTATTAAGATTAAGGGGACAGTCCACTTAAAGATGAAAATTCTGGCTTGACAGGCTTTTTAGTGATCTACACTTTCAGTGTACGCGCTCATAAAAAGTGTGCATCAAAACAACGTGTGAATAAAATGTACTTCTGTAATTGTGAATATGTGCAGTGAATGTAACTTGACCGCCTAGTTAACATTTGATGTAATTGTAAGTCGTGTTCAGTGTTGGGGAAAGTTACTTTTAAAAAATGAATTACGATAATAAGTAACTTCTTAAAAAGTAACTATTTGCATTACTTTTTTTACTTTTTATGCAAAGTTAGTTTTTCTCATCTGGTCTGGGCTTCCTTGTATGCTTTTAAAATAAAAAAAAGTTATATTATTGGCCAATTGACACCAAAAGTGGATTGAATAAGCCGCAAACTGAAGGAAAAGCAATGTTTAATTATTGCAGGCTTGCATCATATTCTGATTTGGCAGTTTGCAGTTTTCATTCATTTCGAGGAATACTAAATCTGTTTTTGTGTAAGTGATGAGTAAATGGATGTTCGTTTTTAGTCTAGAACTACAGCAACCATAATTTTTACACATTGCACACATCGCCTCTGCACTTGCTACAGATTTTTCTCAACATGGGAACAGAAGAGCTGTTACTTATTTGAAAACGTAACTCAGATATTTGCATTACTTTATTAGTTACAAAAGTAATCTGATTATGTATCTCAAGATAGCTACTTGTAATGCATTACCCCCAACACTGGTTGTGTTGTACAGTGTATTGAGATGGAGACACCAGAACTTCAGCTGAACTGAACACAACTGCGTGTGATACTATGATATTTCTAGATCGTGGAGACATAATCATCCATGATCAAATATTGTCACACCCCTAATAATAAGCTTAAAGTAAATATTACAGAACTTAAAGTACTAAAACCTTCCAAAACTGAAAATATAAAAATAAAACCTGATTCAAAATATTAATAAATACTATAGCAGTTTTTAAAATCATTCTCATTATCTTAACAAGATTGCCCATATTTTCATTGCAATGTGTACAGCTCCCACTGTAGATCAGGGACAGTGTAACCCTCACAAAAACAGGTTTACAATTTGGACAATGTGTGAGTTCATGTGGTAAATGATATGAGACATCATTCGTTTGGCACAGAAGACACGTCAAACACTGAATATGTAAAACAAATTGTGTCAGCTGGAGGTTTTTCTCCATGTGACTTTGTGACTGAATTATTGAGTGAGCACATTTCCTGCGTCAGTCACAGTCATGAGCTCATCTGTATGACGTGCAATAGAGACATAAAATACCCCGAACAGAGTATAAAAACAACTTATACTAAATAATTGAAATTAATTCCAATCATTTTACAGCTATTGTTGTGGCAGACTGCATTTGTGGACCAAGTGTTTTGTTATTTGTTATTTTGTTGTTAGTGACAATAAATGAGTTGATGATGTAGAGGAGCACCTTATGGGTGTGTTTGTGTGTGATCTCACCTCGTCCCCTGAGGCAAAGTTTTCATGGCAGAGAGGACAATGATTACAATTTTCTCCAGAAGTTGGTGCTAAAAAGCAAACAACAAAAAATGCTGAAAATATTCCGCTTAACGAAATAACACAAATTAAACGATTATTTCTAGTGACAGTGTGTGAACTTCATATGGATAAACAGATCTAATGATAGAGCGGACTGTTTTATTTTATTTTTAGGTACAATAAGAGTGTGGCACAAAGGGACCAAAATGAACACTTGCCAAGCAGCAAAAGTAAGTAAAAGTAATAAAATTAAATTAAATTTAAAAAATAAGAAATTCTAAATCCATGTGGTGACATGTAAAATATTCCTCTCATTAACATGATGTGGGAACATATATGCCTTTTAATACTTTCTTTTTTTTTCTCATACTGCAGAACATATAATCATAGTTTTATATGCAAAGCTGAACTATCTCCTATATTTCTGTTAAGAACTGATAAACAAGTAAATGGTGTACCCAGTAACTGGGACGCATGCCAATACTTGGGCAGGCATAGATTAAAGCAAGCGAAGCTAGTAAGCAACGTTAATAAAAATGGTCCCACTTTATATTGTGTCCCTAATACCTGTGTACTTACATAGTAACTAGATGTGTACGTAGTATGTAACTACAGTGTAAGTACATAGTATCTACAGCTCTAATGTCTGTGTAATTACACACATGTAACAAACCACTGAATGGTATGTGTAAGTACAAATGTGTAACAGGACTAACAGCATTTTTTGATAAAGAAAGTGTTGCACTTTATATTAAATAGATATTAACTTGGTTAATCTGTATGGTTAAATAAAGATACACATGTAGTTACTATGTATGTACACATGTATTTATAATATAAAGTTGGACCAATATGGCCATTCCACCAAATCACCAGGCAAAATGTACATTTTGCACCGTTGTACCACATGTGTAACAGCAGTGAGTGTGGTTTCTGGATGAGCATGGAATAAAAATACTGTGCAACCACACAAAAACTCACAATTGCAAGCGGCGCTTTGAGCATGTTCAGTTAGCTTATCTCGTGTGAGCGCTTCGGAGCAAAGAGGACACTGGGTGAAATCTGCCCTCCGCTCACATTCAGTCAACAAGTGCTCCGTCAGGCTCGCAATCTCCACCACCTATCGAACACACAAACACACTGCATTAGCACACTTTGCAAAATGAGTTTAACCAATACTAATTATTTTGAAATATGACAGCGCATGTTCTTGGGTGTGTGTGTGTGTGTGTGCACCTGTCTGCACTGAAGACAGCGCTGCAGCATCGGGCAGTGTTTCCAATAGTGCAGGTCCAGTCCCTCTTCAGTAAACGACTCATCTCTCTCTCCACAGAAAATACACAGACTAGACAAAACAGCACCAGCATCAACTCTGATCGCATCTTTCATTTCTCACTCAACATGCTGTTAAGATTTTCTCCCAGCAGTACAAAGAGAAAAACTTTAAATGAGAGACCATTAGCACCGTGCATTATGCTATCATTTTCCAGATGTCTTGGTGAGATAATATTAGTGCATTTATAACAGCTAAACAAGACTCGACTTTGCAGAGTTGGCACTGAATCAGAAAATCAAACTTATCAGCTGAGAGAATCCAAGAAGAACTGACAGGAAGTCGTCCTTACTTGTCTAAGTAGTTGGTTACAGATGGTTGGCTTCCTTTCACATCAGCAGGAACAGACTGGTTTACCTTCTTAACACCTGCTGAAACCAAGGGTTACATAATTATCCATTGCATTCTGCTCAGACTGAATTTCCTGTTTGAGGTTTGCAATGACGTTACTTTAGAATTACTTTTATAATAGTATAATATTTATTCATATTTAAATAAGCGTTTTCAGTTTTCATTTTAAGTGATTCAAACATTGACAATCATTCTGACAATCAATGCTAAATATACATTTTCAAGCTACTAAATAGGCCTCTCTCGGTTAACAAACAGAAATAGAGGGTTATTTATGTGAAAGCTATACAAACAGGGAAGTTTAATTCTGGCAAATTAGATGGTAACTTGAGGAAGTGCAAAGCAATGCATGCTTTAGAGAAAATAAAGAAAAAATTATAATTTGACTAAAGTGGCAGGCGAATGCAAAGAAGGGCATACATGCATCTAGCTAAAAGACAAATATGAAGATAAATGTGGCTATGGCAGGTGTGACTACAGTAAGTTCAAGTTCATGTGACTATCAAATGTGTAAATATATCAAATGTGCATCGAATATTTTAATTGGAAGCCTTAGGATTTATTTTTGATCATTTATATTCTTTCAACTCAACAATTTAACATGTGGACGAGTTAAGCCTTAAAACAAAAACATGAGGAACAAAAAGTTGTTTGCTGTTGTTTGTTTATGAGATAGCACTGGCAGCACACATACACCAGTTTACACACCTGATTTGGTCGACTTCTCAGTTTTTTTCTCAGGTACTTTGGTATTTTCCTTCCCTTTCTCCTAAAACACATACACCTTTAATGCATTTACGAATTCATCGATTCACACATTTGATGATCAAAAGGGCTCAATGTGTTAACTGAGATCCACTCTACAGTCATTCAGTCCAGGTGCAAATGCAATCCAGCTAAAGAACTTTCATATAGGGAAATGTTAACACCAGGTATGAAGTACATCATTTTGTGCGAGAGCACTAAAAACAAAACAGAAGAGATAGATTAGGACACCTCTGACCACACAACCTACACTGATCTCCTTCAGCACTGCAAGCTGCTCTTGTAAGCTTCTGATTTCCTCTTTTTCTTTTTCACCATCTTCTTTTTCTGCTCCTTTTTTTGACTTCTGGAGTAACATGTGAAAAAGAGACACTTTAAACAGAATGCAGTATCCCAGCATTGTCTGAGCCCACGCACAAACATTCCATTAGCGTCTATTATGAAACAATGCTCTTCAGACCGGTTTTACCTGCGTTTCGATGGTGTTTCCATCCATCATGGCGAGGGAGTCAAAAAGGTTCTTGTAGAGGACATTTTTACGTGTGCTGGTGTCATCAGTTGGCAGAAAATTCAATACTGCTTTTCCATGAAGGCGGTACATAGCCTGAACGACTCTCACAGAGAGTTCTCGCACTGAGGCAGCGCTGTGCTCCAATCCACCTGCCAGAATCTAACAACATATATCACACACAAATATATGCAATTATTAATTCATTTGAATATAATCAAGTGATTTTAGAATAGATGCACTACTGTTAAAGCTTTGGGTTTCTTGTTTGTTTAAAAGAAATTAATACTTCTGTTAATAAGGATTCCTGAAAAAAATGTATCATGGCTTCCATAAAAATATTAAGCAGCACTGTTTTTAACACTGATAATAACTAAACGTATATTTTAGTTACATTTTTGTGAAACATTTGCATTCACAGTATTTGCCCCTCACTTTCTCTTTCTCTTCAGTTCTCCATACACAGATCCCATTCATCTGCTCCCAGGCTCTGGATCTCTCATTTTAATTACAGGAAACCCAATCGCCTCTCTGCTGTGCCCTGAAGCCCATCTCATCACCCAGGAAACCAGCAGGCAGAAGGCATTTAGCAGCCATCCCTGCATGTAACCTACAGCAACCATTTTATAGGAGATCATCAATGAAAAAGGCCAAACTAACGGAAGATGCAACAAAAATATTTGAAAGGACATTTGGGGCCTGATAAAAACTGATAACTACAAAAAGAACTGTTCTGTTACTGTTCAAGTTGTTCCAAACCTGTATGACTTTTCTATAAAAAGACCAGGCTGTTTTTACCTACACAACACAAGCATACTATAACCAGCATCTGTCAAGAAAGATTTGTTAATGTCCACAATATTAGGGTGTATAAATTATGAAATAATAGTTTTTTTAGTTAACTGAGCTCTTTAATATCCAGTCAATAAATCCCATTACAGAAATACAATGATATGAAAATTCTGGCCAATACAGATAAGCTAATTATTGTAATGTTATGGCTAATAACAATAAAAAAATCAATATTAAAATATGTGAATATTTAACTAATTAGTCACTAATTAGACTAAAAACTAAAATCAATCATTTTATATTCTACAATTAAATTTAGCTCTCACAAAAACATAATAGTACAATATGAAAACCTTATATGTGTGTATGTATGTATGTATGATACTATTACTCACATCTAAACCATGTGGAGACTTCAGGCTACCTAGGTGTGGTGAACTAAACTTTAAAAAAGCTAACGCAAATCCAGAAGAGGCTGTTGTTTTAAAATAACAAAGCCCAGCTGGAACACAGAGAGAAACATCGCCGTGCACTTTGCAGATCCTTGTGACATTTCAGAGTCTCTGCTGCAGTAGTGCCACAAGTTTGCATTGCAAACGTACTTTAAACTGCACATGCAGCAGAAGAAAAACAAAATAAAAGACCAAACTCTCGTCTCCAACTAATTCCCTTAGGAAAATAAGAACTGTAATTTTAACAGCTTTACCCGTTTGTACAAGTAATTGCTGGAACAGGAAGAGAGAATGACACAGTGCTTGGATGATTTTCATAAACTATGCCATGAAAATGCAACTTGCTGTCAGAACAGCCCTTTTAAGAAACCAGTGGTACCAGACATTACGTAGGGTCGACTACACCCTCTCTGTCATACAGTGGGTATGGAAAGTATTCAGAGCCCTTAATTTTTTTTATTTTATTTTTTTTTATATTGCAGTCATTTGCTAAAGTCATTTAAGTTCATTGTTTTCCTCATTAATGTACACACAGCACCCCATATTGACATAAAAACACAGAATTGTTGACATTTTTGTAGATTTATTAAAAAAACTGAAATATAACATGGTCCTAAGTATCCTAAGTCTCCCAGTAGTCCTAAGTCTAATGAAGCCCTAAAGAATCTTAATGATAGCTGTGTGTAACCTTCAGATCCTAACAGAAAGGTTACATTTGTGATATTTTGGCCTTAAAAACCCAAATATCAAATATCTGTGTGTGGTCTTAGATACTAAAGCACAGTTTGGGTTTGTACAAGCACCAAATTGCTAAAAAATCCCCACAGCTGGCACCTCAGAGTGTGTGGTCTCAGACTAATACATAACCATTCATGTATCATGTGGTCAATAAATCTAACCATCCATTTGCATATTTGTAAATTAATACTTTAAAGCAGTAGCTTAAAAAATCTTTTTTAAACTACAAGCTCACAGCTTGACTGAGGAGAAAGCCATTGGGCCGACACCCAGTGAGATCATCTTAAAAAGAGCTGAAGTTGGGCCAGTACCCGCATGACGCTGTCGAGGGTGAAGCCAGAGTCCTTGGTGCCCAGGTGTTCTAGAAGCTTCTCCAGCAGTTCCAGTCTGCTCAGAGCCAGTTTAGTGGGTACACTGCTCTGCATGGGCCTCACAAGCTCCACAGGAACCATCTGCAGAGCTCTCACCTCCTTAAATAAAGCCATTTCCTGCCAAAACAAACATGCAAGCAAGCTTTATACAACAGCATTCAAGTTACAAAACACAAACGTTTTCCTCCCACATTTATACATTTTCAAAAATATATTGCAATAACTTATCTACGTTTTTTTATTGCTGGAGGTCAGCAGGTTGCTGCACATTTGGTTACAAGCATTGCTCTATTGATATTAGTGGGCAGCACATAGCTACTGAACATCTGACTTGTATGCATTAGGCTATTTCTTGAAGACGATGGAGCATGATATTTTAAGTAGTTTAATCAATGATGAGTGATAATGATTTAACCATGCAAAATAATACTGGGCTGTATGATTTATAATACTCTAAGGTACCGATATCAGAGTATCATCAAATTATTCATAAAAAGGTATGGTCTTTGATGCACTTTTTCCACCATCCAGGAGCGTGAGACATAAATGTCTTTAATAATACTGAGAAAAATTCAACAAAAATGTTCCCACATGTTGCTGACAGAGACACAACCTGTCTACCAACAACCAAAAAACAACACAAATCAAGTCTGTCAGTCACAGGCCACTTTACAACATCAATTTCCCAGAAACCTGTAATATGCTAATCCTTATCACACAGAGCATGACAAGGTACAAGATAAGTTACTTCAGCCATTCTTTCACATGACATTTATCTGAAGACAAGTTAATCTGTCTGGGTCACATTTTCTAGCTTTTTGTACTATTTATATTTCTTATATCCAATCTGCTAAAATATTGTACACTGGTTATACCACTAGTTATCAGTGTGTATAAAAGATTGTCTAGGTTCTGTGACATCTAGGCCTGTGACATCAAAAAAGTATGATACACAGAAATACAGAAGTTGTGAGCAATAATTTACTACTTTCTTTACATTTTTGTTAGAAGCACAATAAAATTAGTGATAGGGGACTGTCTTCCATTCTAGAGAACAATGAACTGGGTAAAAATTTAAAATATGTCCCTGAATACTTTTTTATTAGTTTTCAACAAATTAATTTTTAAATGAGAAGCTCTACCTGATAAAAGTCCATTTAATCAAATTTTAGAAGTGCGATAGAATGAAGAAGCTTGCATAAGTATGGACGGGAAGCCACAAAACTGTCCTGTTTATGAAATTGCATTGTATCAGACAAAATTTGACAGATTGAAATGAGGAAATCTCACAGCAGAGTTACGGTAAAAGATAAGATCTCTATTCAAAACCACAATGAAGTTCACTTCACAAAAGCCACCACTAGTGCTTTGAGACAGTCACTCAGACATTTACTTCCATTCATCTATGAAGATTCCCAGCAAGTCAGGTCATCATAGCATGCTAAGAATACTTCTTCTAGTGAACTGGATGTTTTTCTGTTGACCCAAATAGCTGCAGGAGTCGCTTCATTGCAGATGTCAGGTAAAGTCCTTCAAAAGTCTACTTACCTGTATGAAGGTAATAGCTAGTGTTCTAAGCCTCGGGTTTGATTCTCCGGTCCTGGAGAGCAGATTATTCCATGTCTGTTCCACACAGTGACTGATCTCAGATTTGCCCAGCTGATGGTTAGGAATAAACTCGCTCAGAATCATTCGAAGCAGATTCAGAGATGCAAGAAACACCTAAAATACAAATACAAAACAAATAAAGACAGTTGTTGTTTCACACACTAAAATAATTCATATGCAGGGTTTATATTATGAGTTACTATTGTACTTATAAACAACAACTTCATGTAAGAATCTGTCTTTACCCATTACAACTGACCATGTAACCAAAGAAAAACATTGAATATTAAATTATGAAATGTATTTATTAATACAGCATGTCTATTTTAGAACCATCTGGAACCATTTTTACTGAGAATTTTAGTTTTAATGTGCAATTACAAACAGAAGCTGTATAAGAAACCATTTTAAGACCTTTATAGCAACACATGGCGCAAAGTAACGGCAACAGGTCAGCGAAAGCACACAGTTAAATGCTGTGCTATGTTAGTTTAGCTAAATAACTGTGGGGAGAGGGTCACTGGAATGTGTCCAGCAGTGGGCACATTGTTCAGACTCTCAGTACAATCATTTAAAACAGGTTAGAATGAATCTCTCAAAGGCCACGACTGTGAGTGATTTATCTACGGACTGACAGCACAATATAAAAAAAACAGCTGTCACATCACAACCATCCTTGTGCTTTAAGAATGCCAGAGGGCTAGAAAGTGATCCTCTTACATGCAAAAAAAAACAAAAACAGCTAAATGTTTATTGATACACATTAAACTCAATGTCAAGGCAAATTGTAAAAAAAAAAACACTTTAATGATCAGTAAGAGCCTGATGTCAGTGTAATATATATATATATATATATATATATATATATACATATATATATGTTACATGCTAAAACGCTAATTATTTATTTTTCATTTAATGGATATTAAATAAAATCTTTAAAAATCGTGTAACGTTAGGTAACACTTTATTTCGATAGTCCACTTTATATACTCTACTAACAGTAAGTAACTTTGCAACTACATATCAACTAGCAGTCATTAGAGTATTAATAGACTGTCTGCTTAATTTCTTCTAACACTTTGCAAGTATATGTCAACTTATTCTACTAACCTTAAACCTACCCCTAACAGGGGTACTAACTCTGAGAGTTAGTAGACATGTAGTTGTGAATAAAAGAGACTTAGTTGACATATAGTTGACATGTAGTTACAATGTTGCTTATAGTTAGTAGAATGTCTAAATGGACTATCAAAAATTAAGTGTAACCAAACATGATAGACTGCAAGAATTATTAGTGTTTTAAATGCAGGTGCAGGTAATGTGTGTGAAAGTTTTACTAAAACAAAAAAAAAAGTTCTTCTAAAAAAAAAAAAGGAAAGAAAGAAAGAGGCCTTTTTAAGTGTAAGGAACTATCATTTCTACAGCCGCTCCACTGAGCATTACGATTCACCCAAATCTCCTATTCATTTTCTATTTTTCTCTTTTTTTGTCCGTCTCCTCCCCCTCATACCCACTCTTAGCACAAAATCAGTTCTATCACGTTTTCCCTCAAACCTGAGGCCAAGTTCACCCTTGGGAGAGATAAGCCAAGCTTTATACTACATTTGTTGCTGTATCACTTCTACAGATAATCCACAATACTAGACAGAACACGACACCTGCTAAACAGTCACAACTATCAGTCGTGCTGATGGTGCCATTCTGTCTTTAGCCTGAAACCAAACTGAAAAGATGGGAACATGAGAGAAATTAGAAAGAGAGGGTGAGAGTAAGAAAAAGAGTAGGAGAGGCTGAGAAATAAAAGAAGGGGGTGATAAAAATAGGAGAAAAAGACTGGGCAAAATAAAGATAGAGTGGGAGTTGTCATACAGATGACACTTTATCTGTGAGAGCTTTCTTGCAGAGGAACACAGCTGCTTTCGTCATGCTCCGCAGATCTGCTTTTGGGGTTCCAGGTGGAACCTCCAGCAGTTTCTTGTAGACTGTCAGCAAAGCATCTTCTCTGTAGGACCATGTCTTGGAATAGGCCCCTGCCACCTTGGAGAGACAGATAGAGTAAGAGAAAGTGAGGATCACATTCCAGAAACAGGACACAAACAGAATACATCAGCTGGCCGTTTGACCTTTGTCATGTAGAGTTTGCCCAGTGCTGTGAGACAGTAAACAACAGTAATAGATGGACATTACAGACAACTGTTAAATACTTAAAGGGATAACTCACCCAAAAACATCAATTCTGCAATATTTAACTT
This sequence comes from Enteromius mattozi, assembly GCA_032359235.1. Lineage (NCBI taxonomy): Eukaryota > Metazoa > Chordata > Actinopteri > Cypriniformes > Cyprinidae > Enteromius > Enteromius mattozi. The sequence continues at coordinate 2,947,406 of JAUMHE010000318.1, forward strand.
AACTTCTTCAGACATTTCTGAACTTGTGAATCGGTATGATTTGCAAACAAATCATTTAGACCTGGTTTGTAAATACTCTGGTAAAATTAACCAATTGGAAGCTGTATATATTGGGTTACTCGCCAGATTGTCTCCAAAGATGTCAATGGGCAGACTGGCCTCTCTCTGAGCTTTCTCTGTGAGCGGTTCTGGTTGTCCCGATGCCCCAGGACTACATGGGGTGGTTGTATCTGTCACAGGGGGCATCTCATCAAGTTCACTGATTGGCTTATCACTCGACCTCTTTCTAAGTGCTGGTAAAGGCCTCTCATCATAAGGAAGGGAACTGATCTGTGAAAACACACACACAAACACAAACTCATGATGATTCCATGACTCCAAACATTTTTCAAAAATTCAAATATATAGTGTTTGTCTAAAAACAGAAGTAAATGCCAAGAATAACTAATATGTGAACATCATTTTTGCATTTGATGTCACAAGCAGAAATATAGATGCTTAACTGTTAAGTAATTTTACTCATACCTCATATGGTTTAGAGCAGTACTGTGTTAGGAGCACAAGAAGTACACATTTCACCATTAAACCCTTTAATTAAATCTTGAAACATAAAACTCTGTGGCTACTGCAAATCCCTGACAGGCATGTTAAGCCACACACATGTTTAGATAATAAATCTACAAAGAGCCTTGTGTAAGTAAAGAATGAGCTACATTGGTGGAAAAGAACAGAAGCAGCATTTCATCAAGGCAGACTGAGGATTACAGCAGAAAGTACCCTTAAAACTAGCATTTGTGATAAGATAAGATAATGAACAAGAAAGAAGCAGTCACAAGTAATGCATTAGAACAATAAGATCATACACTGCTGTTTATCCTGTGTACATTAAGACTTACATTGAGCTTGGGGACGTGAGGAGGAGTGAGGGGTGTTGAGGCGACTGTATGTTTGGGGCTAGCAGCTTTTGAAGTGTCCTGCTCATCTGTCTCCTTCACATGTTGCCTCTGTCTTCTCTTCCTTGGTGAGTCAGCTGGATGTGGCGTGTCTTTCTGTGTCCCAACATGTGGAGAGGGAAAATCAGAGATGGAAAGCTCGGAAGTTCTGTGGATCTGAAACAAGTTTAACACATTTTTAAATATTCACATTTGAATCTACATTCATAAACACTATTTATCCAAATTAAAATACGTCTGAAATGAATGAAAGACTAAAAAGTGTTTATTTTTCAGACACTGGTTGTATTGAAAAAGCAATTACATGCTACAGATAAAGGTTTGTCAGAATACTGGCTCAAGTTAAGTGTTTGTCGCAAACGCTCTATAACTGCGATTTATTATCTGCTGTATAAATATGTTTCTCTGCCTCAGACGAGTAAGAAGCAAGCACCTGATCTCAGGAGAACCAGCACAATCACTATTCAGCTGGGAAACTGCCATATCAGAGTACTAATCTGACTGGAGCTAGAGGCCCTCACAACACAAGAGATGCATTATTCATGCGTTCATTGCAGGAAAGGAAAGTTAGAAAGACACACAGGAATATGGATGGATGAAAGTCATTAACTGACTTCCAAGAAGTGCAATGGATGGATGGACACCTTTAATGTATAAGTATTTTCAGTGATTTTTCAGTTTTAATATATTCTAAAAATGTAATGCAATTCTTGGTGGCAAAGGTTTTGAGCAGCCATTACTCAAGTCTTCTGCGTCACATGATCCTTCAGATATCATTCTTATATGCAGATTTTTTGCTTAAGAAACATTCATTATTATCAATGCACTCCTTAATATTTTTGTAGTAACCATGATACTTTTTTTAATGGATTCTTTGATTAATAGAACACTAAAGTAATTTTTTGTAGCACTGCAAATGTCTTTACTCTCACTTTTGATCAATTTAATGCATCCTTAATGAAATAAAGTATTCGTTTTATTTTTAAAACTTATTTAAAATCTTACGGTGTATGTGGATGGATAAAAGGATGGATGTTTACCTGACTGATGTCCAGCAGGTCATGGAGCTCCAGATGTTGGTAGACTGTGAGCCTGTAAGCTTCCATTTGTTCCTTTTTCTGCTTGGCTGTGTCATAGTCCTCTCGTTCTATGGCACTGTGTTTCTCCACATCATACCGTCCCAAACGCTCGCCCACCTAAAAAGTAAAAGAAAAAATTTGAAAAAAGAAACGAGGGGTGTTAAACACTAATCTAATGTATAAAAAAAGAAGACATCTGTATTAACAGGTAACTAAATGAATACTACAGCTCTATTGGAAAACACCTGGATGCATTCTAACCCTCTAAATTCCAGCTTCACCTCTCCAGTGTGTAAAATTATTATTAAGCTACATGTGCAAACAAAGATGTGTCTGACAAAGAAGGCAAATCTAATAACCTTTTGCAGGTCTGCAATAGCTTGTTTGAGTTTTTTGGCCAGATCAAATCTTTCCTCCCGAACCACGTCCTGCTTTTTCTGGTCCAGCAACCGAATGATATGGGCCACCTCAGGGTCCTGATACATGTCAAATGCCAAGTCATCGAGTGGCGAGATAGAATCACTTTTATAACTTGAGAGCCTGCAAGAAAACAAGAGTAAACACAAGAGATAGACAAAAGACTGCATACAATAATTGAATGTAATGCAATATAACTTTTTTTACCCTGTGTATGTGCCATCCAAAGCTGAGCTGTATTGGCTGTTGTTTAGATATTGATCAATCAGTTGATCTCTGCTTAGCTGGGACAAATACAAGAAATTAGCTAAATGTTATTACTATATATATATATATATATATATATATTGTATATGTGTGTGTGTATTTATATATATATTTATTTATATATATAGTTTTGCCATCAAATAAATAAATAACAAAGTTATATAAATATTATAATATATAATATAATATTATAATATATAAATATATAATAATATATAATAAAGTTATTATAATATATAATAATAAAATATAAAAGTGATTTTAACTTGCAATAACATTCACTACTTCAATGATTACTGTGTTTTTTAAAAAATATACAAATGCAGCCTTGGTGAGCATAGGAAACCTATTTCAAAAACATTAAAAAAAGATAACTTTTAAACAGTAGTGTACATAGCATACTTATAATATACTTAAATTCTGAATTTTAGAGCTTAAAAACAACATCCTTTGAATCAAATGCCTTTCCGGCTATTAATATCTTTCCAACAAACAAAGGTTAAAAATCTTGATTTCTGCCTGTGAACCAAAACTTATTATCACTAGAGCCCTGGATAACACAAAGAGACTCCAGCCTGGACAGAGAGAGAGGGATTAGAGATTAACAATGCAGAGATTGTTAGCAAGGTGGGAGAGGACGAGAGAGAGAGGAAGTCGTGGAGGAAAAAAAAGGGGGGAGACAAGGTGAGCGTAAGAGGAGAAAGAGACCATGAGAAAGAAAGAAGGGGGTAGTGGGATAGAGCGAATAGGAGATAGGGGAGGGCTGAAAGTCACGGTGATATGGATATATTGATGAGTGATCCGATCTGAAGTTCTGCTGTGCTTATGGAGCTCAGACTCACATTACACAGATCCACATACCAACACTGAGCACAAACCATTACACCTGCCCAAGAACCACAACATGCATATACACAAAAATGCTCATCAGGTGCTGTAAGATTACTGAATTTAGTAATTAATATTTAAACTGCAAGTCACAAAAAAACTGATGTATGCATACAGCATTTAGATTAATGTCGCTCCATCTAGTGGTTGGTATTTTGTGAAGACGCATCAAAATCAGTATTGGCAAAACAGAACGTAAAAATATAATATTTCAAAACAGCACTGCATATTTTGCACCAAAACAGGACTGGTTCATTTTAACTTATTAGCCATACTTAAATAAATAAATAAATAAATCATTTATACTATCCACTATACTATATTATACTATATTATACACTGCTCCGCCAAACTTGAGGAATAATTCCCAACATGCTTTCCAAAATCATGTTGGTCCAATTTCTTTTTTCTCAAAATCACTGAAGGTGAAGCTGAACATCCCTCATACATCCATCTCTCTGCTTTAATTTAAACCTGATAAAGAAACATGCTTAACAGAAATTCATCGCCATCTAGAGGATGTAAAGAGAACTGAACAGTTACTTACTGCTGTCCCATTGTCATTTCCATCCACAGGGTCACCCAAAATATTCAGGGCAACCAAGGCAACCTAGAATTAAGCAAACAATATGATACAACATTGATGTGATTACAATAAACAAATCACCCCTAATTTTCCACATGAATCTGTTGGTACCTGATTGTAGATGTTGTATTGATTAACATGGTTTCTGTGAAAAGTGAGCTTTAAGTAAGAGCCAACAGCATCAACATGAACAGACTTCAGCTCTCTGGCTCTGAAACCAGTCTTCTCGTTGTCAGAGAGGGACACATACCTAGACAACACATTACACTCAATAATTTAGCAAAAACATCTAAAAGAGATTAAGTGTTATATACTTAATCACATTATATGCTGATAATGACCAGAACAGAGTAGTTATATTTAGATCTTTCCTCACCCCAATCTGTGGAGACTGTGAGTCTGCTGGGGCGAGCTGGACTCCGGCAATCTGTCTCCTATGTGGAACTCGATCTTGGATGGGATCAGGTACTGATGGGCTAGTAGCTGGAGTTTCCGGATACGACACCTCTCAACCAACTGCAATATGATTTCCTGAGGAAATGGACAGAACCTACACACAATAATTAGAAAAATATTCCATAGAAATTATTACAGAACTGTTATCCTTTGTTAAAGTGATCAAAAACAGCTTTGATAATTATAACGAATACATTTTTCATCTTACAGCTACAATTTGTCTTTTTAACCGATCCTAACTATATTCTAGCATAAATATTATAAAATTAATCAACCTGGTGGATCTCCAGCCATTGACTGTGGGCGCGTGGACCATCAGCTTTTTGGCACTGTAGTTTCCTTCATGACCAGACCAGCTGATCACAGTGAAGCCTATCTTTTGAGGCATCCCGTACCTGAGCTCTGATGGATATGGGATATGACCAATACATCATGTTTAAATTCACAAAGCACCAGCACTCCGACATAAATTACATGGAAAGAACCTTTAATTTAGCAAACATTCCTTTACATTAGAGTGATATGATGTATGCGTAGAGTACACAAATATCTCTAGAATCTAACTAGAATAATCAAGAATAAAATAAAAAAGACTTTTTCAAATAAAACAGCAGTAAGTGTATCTATCTAAATTCACATTAAATCCACATTACTGGCACATTGGTAGGTACTTGTTGTAACACTGTAATTTCAGCCTGCACTTAAACATCGCACATGTATTCAGAGGTTTGCTGTGTAACGTTATTATAAAGAACCTTAGACATAACTGCCATTGTTATGTAAAGTATTTAGCGTTAGCGTGTTAATCTGGCTAACTAAACACCAACATTACGGTTACAACTCCTCCAAAACAGCAATAAGATCTTAATCACAAACCATACGTTAAACAGATAAAGCTCAGAATCATTCTTACAGTAGTACTAACATTCACTATTCGGCAGATAAATTTTCGCTAAATAAGTTCCATACCCAGCAGTTGCCTACGTTTATCTCCATAACCACCGTTTGACAACTGAATCGAGTGCGCGTGCGCGAGCTTTTCGTTCGTTCTTGAAAGAATCCGGTGTTTTTGAATGAATCTTTTAGGTGAACGAATCGTTTTTGTTCACTTCCGTGTACTGGCTCTTGTTCGCTTTTTGTACGGTACTTTCGTTCACTTAAACGCCTATCCTGGTTGAAGCACTTCTAAACGATATTAAATATATTATTTATCTATAAATATTATTTTTTTTATTTATTTACTACCTTTATATAACGTTTTATATTTATGTTTCCCTTACTATATTTATCATGTTCTATATCTATATCTTTTATATAATTATGCCCCTAATCTCTTGTTGTTTCTGTTTGCAGTTCAACAGAGAAATTAAGAAAAACATTTTACAACCGTCCATCACATGTTTGTAATATCGATATTCATGTGATAATAATTTACCTTAAACCTTGTGAGGGAAGAGTGTATTGTTTATTTTATATGTATGTTATAGAAGCTGAATAAACATATGATGTATCTCTCGTTCTAATAACACAACCCAACAAATGTCTACTTCTCCACCTAGTGGCCCACGATGTAACCTGATTCAAAAGATTCGAGTCACTTTAGTGAATCAAAAGACTCTATCGAAGAAAAATGCATGCTGGTTCTTGTAGTCCTTTATAATAGCCATGGTGTGAGAGAAGAGTCATCCTAATATATTGTGTAAAATATTGCTATTAAAATATGAAATATGTTAATCGTAAATTCCGAATCCAATTCTCAATTAAATTAATTACATTTTAATTGAAAATGGATGAAAAAGCGGGATCTTATTAAACTCTTCCGGGTTGCGTCCCAGTTCCGGGTTACGTTGGACAGTATGGCTGAAGAAAGCAGTTCATTGAATATTTGGCCAGAAATAGAAAAGGCAGAAAAGGAGAACAGGCGTGAGCTGGTGCTTCAGGGTCCAGCGGTTGACAAAAAAATCGAAAGCAGCGGCGGACTTCACGCGCGACTTTATTCCCTCTCGCTCCTAAACTACCTGGAGATCAGTCAGTGTCCCAGTTTACATGAGATCCACGAGAACATCGGACAACTGTCTCATCTACAGAGTCTGATCCTCTGCAGGAACAAGCTCACTTCCGTCCCAAAAAGCGTTGGTGAACTGAAGGCGATCAAAGTCCTGGATTTGTCTGCCAACCAGCTGCAGGCTTTGCCCGAGGAGGTCTGTTCTCTGAGCGAGCTCAACACATTAAATGTCAGCTGCAACAGCATCGATGCTCTCCCGGATGGTCTGAGCAAGTGTGTGAAGCTCGCCAGCATCAATGTGTCCAAAAATGCACTCTCTCGACTTCCGGATGACTTATGGTGCTCCAGCCTGGAGCTCCTCAGCAGCATCATTGCATCAGAAAACGCGATAGAGGAGCTGAGCAGTGAGGTTCATAACCTGCCTGCTCTAAAGGTGCGTTTCATCACAAAATCTAATGTTCCTACTGTATGTCAATTGAATATGTTTAGTGGTTCGATACGTATACATTTTAATCAGTTGTGATTTTGAAAGTAACAATTGAGGTTTGTATTATTGTGGGTATATTATTCAGAAAATTAAATTAAAGATTACTTTATATATTAATATATATTCACATATATCTATATTAATAATATATATATATATATATATATATATATATATATATATATACACACACACACA
>JAUMHE010000318.1:2954841-2968100 GCA_032359235.1 Enteromius mattozi
ACACACACATAGATATATATATTATTATTAATATATAATAATAATTTTTTTATATATATATATATATATGGATCATGGAAATATGAATATAAAATTATTTTTCTTGTTTTATTTTTATTTGTTTTATTTATTTATTAATTCATTTATTTTTGCTGATGACAGACCTATGATTTATAACTAAAAATGTTTGGAATTAAATAAAAAAAATAATGCTAAATGGAAGCATTACATTACTTGTCTCAGTGATTAAATATCAATAATACTGTACTGTGATTTTTAATGTAATTATAAGGATTGTTATTAGAAGTGGGAGTATCTGAAATGTTTTTTTTTTTAAGGATTGGTAAATGAAAGCATTCTAATATTGGTCTCAGACTTTGCTCTGGACCTTTTTGAATTAAGACAAATGGATCTGTAAATATCAATTTGAATGTTTTAATTAATTTTGTTTTGTAATTTTAATTGTAATTTAAAAACAAAAGCTGTTGTATAGATTGTAGGTAGTGTATTTTGTACTCAAATAAAATATGATTAATAAAATATATTTCATATCTGCATATTAATACAGCGATTAAAATACAGAACATCAATGTATATTAGTATGCGTTAATAATATTTGAAAAGCCTTACAGCATTGTCTCATGCATCTCACTCTCTTCTCTCAGGTTTTGGATCTCTCCAACAACAAGCTCCAAGAACTTCCATTTGAGTTGGCCGACTGCCCCAAGCTGAAGGAGACCAATTTTAAAGGGAACAAGCTGAAGGACAAGAGGCTTGAAAAGATGGTGAACGGCTGCCAGACTAAATCAGTCCTAGACTACCTGAGGGCAGGTGGGAGAGGGAAAGGCAAAGGCAAACAGCAGGATGGAGAAGCGAGCGAGAAGCTTGACGGAGGCCCTAAAATCTCAAAGAAGAAAAGCGGTGCAAAGCAGAAAGGCAGAAAAGAGGCAGAGGAAGTGGATGAGCTTAATCAGATGGTTGTGAGAGTTCTGCATTTATCCAAAGCACCCACGGCTGTGATAGTCAAAGTTTCTGCAGACATCAAGGATGTTCGGCCATACATTGTGTGCTGCATTGTAAAAGGCATGAACCTCAGACAAGGAAATGCACTCAAGCGATTTCTAGTTGCTCAGGTGACACAAGTTTAAATAAGTATCTAATCCATCAGAACTCTTGTGTTCTATCTATCTGTCTTTTAAAATTTTATATAAAATTTTATATAAATATCTATGTATTCTGTCTGCAGACCAAACTTCATGATGAGATTTGTGCCAAAAGGACAACGGCAACCATTGCAACTCACGACCTGAGCTTGCTGAAGGCTCCTCTGTTGTATGACGCCAGGCCACCAGACACACTAAAGGTATGGCAGGAGGTTTATCAAATATTGGGATTCATATTTTCTTTCTGTAATAAATCCACAATTAAACAGTCTTGCTCTTTCACAGTCATAATTGTCCCAGTAGTTTGTTACATAACTCATCAATCAGAGCATCTTCACTAGTTGCATAACAGACAAACAATGCAGGAATGATGAATATTTAACTACCGTTGTCGATACAGTTTTTATGAATGGCGGGAATCTGGTTTCAAAGCCACCAGCTGACTAATGACACAGAGAAGTCCCATAATCCTTAGTTTTTAATAATAAATGAACAGTCCTTTTTCTCGCTGTTGTTTCTTTTGTGTTGACAGTGAATTCGGCACCTCTCTAAGAGGCCACAGGCAGTAGGACAATAGGATGTGTTACATTGCTTCATTCTCATTCATTCTTCATTTACACTTTTTTAGAGTTTGGGATCAGTAAGATTTTTAATGTTTTTTAATGGAGTCTTTTATGCTCATCGAGGCTTAATTTATTTGATCAAAAATACAGAAAAAACTGTAATATTGTGAAATGTTATTGGAATTTTAAATATACTTTAAAATATGCTTTATTTCTGTGACACAGTGCTGAATTTTCATCAGCCGTTACTCCAGTCTTTAGTGTCACATAATCCTACAGAAATCCTTTTAGTATGCTATGTCGTGCTCCTTAATATTTTTTTGAAACCTGTAATACTTTTTTTATTTGATGAATAAGAAGTTAAAAAGAACAGCATTTATTCAAAATAAAGATTTTTTTTTACTTAACAATATTAATAATGTAAGTCTTTACTACAACTTTTTATCCATTTAGCACTGAATAAAAGTATTAATTTCTTTTAAAAAAAAAACATAAATATTACTGATGCCAAACCTAAGTAGTAGTATATACTGTAACACAATTTCTTTTTAACTTCTTATTTCTGATTTCTGATGGATCATGTGACACGGAGACTGGAGTAATGATGCTAAAATATTTTTGATCAAATAGATTAAGCCCTGATGAGCGTAAGAAACTTCTCTTAAATATATATATATATATATATATATATAAATCTTACTGATTCCAAACCTTTGAGCAGCAGTGTATATGCCAGAGAACAGACTTAAGTAATAATCTAAGATGTTTTATGTTTATGTTTTATGCTATATTTTGAATATAACTGACCATTTCAGCTGATTATATTCACAATATATTAATATATCAATATATTCTAGAATAGTTTAATAACAATGTATATATAATCGTTTTACAACAAGAAAAAACTGTATAATATTGTCAATGTGTGTAGATAGTTCCTCTGGGTCGTAAGGAGATGAAGGCTGTTGAACTTCTGAAGCTGCTTCAACAGGAGGCACATGAACAGAGAAAACAGAAAAAGCGACAAAATGTTTCAGGACTCCACAGGTAAAAAAGTGCATATTATATATTATATCATATTAATAGTAGCAAATATTTAATATTAAAATGACTTGTCTGCCTACCGTAGAGTTTGAAACTGCAATGTGTTAAGCAAATGAGTGGTTTGGTGCAAAAGCTAACATCATTTTCAATGCAAAAGGGCTAGGTCATGCTCTTCGATTGCATTGTTTACAATCAACGCCCTTTCTAAGTGATCCGAAAAATATCCCTCGTTTGTCAAACACCTATCCTGTTGTTGTGGGTAATTGGTGTAATTTCATCCATGTAATCGCACTGACTGCACAGAACACTAAGTACAAATACTGAACTGTGACAGTGAATTAATTCATTATTCAGCGTTTCATGGACGTATTCCCAACTTTTAATTCTTTAACTCAGATACCTTCAGCTCCTTAATGGGAAAGAACTTTACCCCTGCTTGGTTGACGCAGAGGATCATGTGATCTCGTTCCCACCAATCACAAACAGCGAGAGGACAAAGGTAATCTATGCAAATTAAGTAAAGTATGCAAAGGTTATTTTAAGCCTTGATCATGAAAGTGGATGGCATGATCAGCTTGACTGATTTTATGGCTTTTTTAATGACATTTATTACCTATTTATCCAGAAAGTATGTCATAAAAATAAAATACAAAATTAAAGCCTGTGAAGCAGTGATGTCATATTCATACATTCTTATCAATGCAAATGTTTATTTTATTTATTTATTTTTTGACATTTAAACAGAAGAATTACCATGAAAATCGTTTAACATTTTTTTAAAACATTTTTTAGTTAGTATTATTTTTGCCAAACAGCATTTTCCGCAAACCTCTGTCTCTGCAGATAAAGAAGTCCACACAAGAGCTGTTTTTAGAGGTGACGGGCTCCACCAGTCTGCAGATCTGTAAAGATGTCATGGACGCACTGATAATAGTAAGATATTACTAGTGTTTTGTTTTATACATTTTTTTATTTTATTATATAAAATTTATAAAATTTTGTATTTGCATATGAACCAAATTGTATGACAATAGTATCTAAATAGAAACTACATCATTCCTCTATCAATATCAGTCCTTCAGTGTATGTAGTACTGAATATGGGTACTTGTCCATGTTTGTTTTGGGCTGATTTTTGTTTTCATATTGATTTGTACTGATATTGCTGTGCTGTAATTAATGTATAATATTTTCTATGAGCTATCCTAGTTTACAGTGAAGGCACTGATTTGCGTCTGCGCTGTAAGAGTGCAGGATTGGATTAGCATTGTTATGCTGTTTGACTGCACAGCTTTTGAATGCTGATACTCTAGTGGAAGAAATTAGCTCATCTTTCCACACACACACACACACACACACACACATATGGTGTACAGTGTCTTGGAGGCATTGCACCATCACATAATACAAGTGCAATTCAAGAGCCCCTGTCTGCTGCTGATTGTATCAGTCAAATTGTTTGTTTGATTTAATTACCATTCCTAATTTATAGCAAAAAGTAAAAAAAATCCTATTTTTGCAATTTAGAAAAAAGTACCTGACGTGATGGAAAACCATGAAATGTGACAAGGAAGATAAAACCGAGGAATTGGTTTAGATTGCAACTGTGAGATTTTCTCCATGATACAAATGACCTGTTCCACTTTCGCACATTCTTCTTTTACGACAGCTCAAATGACTACTAAATATTTTACTATAAAAGACACTCTGAATAATCAGTGCCATTAAATCAGTCATCAAGCTGCATTCAGTTTATCAGCATTCATTAGCAATTATGCTATTACTAAGTACCAAGACAATTAAAAAAGGCATCTGTTTTCAAATAGCTATCCTCATCCAAAGTCAATTACTAAACATTTTACTTCAAGCATTCATGGTGAGCATTTAGCAAGCTATGAATGTTTACTGTGGAAAACAGCATCCATGTTTATTAGTGCTATATTCATTCATACATTTTCTCTGATTATTCTTGTTTCTATTTTAGAAAATGGCAGAGCTTAATAAATTAACCTTTGATGCAAAGGAAGATGTGGGCTCGGGTGAAGAGACGGATGTGAATTCCGATCGTCCCGCAGATGACCCGGCCTCCCCTGAGCTGACCGTACTACAAGTGAAGGTCGTGGACGTAGATGGAAACCTTAAAGTGGTTTACCCATCAAAAACTGACCTGATATCCGATGTCAGCAACCTAACTGTTATTCGATAACAAAATTAAGCTGTTGGTATTTGTTCTAATTAATTTCCCCCACTCTCCATACAGTTTTCTCTCTCATCAAAATAAAACCGCTATGTTGGATTCAGTGTTTCTCATTTACACTCTTGACTTTTGTACTAAAGTTTGTTTGTGTACAGATTTAAGCTTCTAATATAATTAATGTTGTCCTTGTCAGTAAAATAAACTTAATGTTTTTGTGGACTTTCCCTGTTTTGCAGAATTTCTCAATTGGATAAGCTATAAAATAATACAGTCAAATCATTCAATTTCAAGTTTACTTCCTTGAGCAAGGTTTTTAACCTCAGGATAACTCTATATAGGAACTTTGGACCCTCATACATCTGCATCAATATCAAAACTAGTCTCACAATTCAGTTTATAGTTAGGTTAGGTTAGCAGTGACTATCTTAAAATGCGCATCTTCAGACATGTTTAGTGAAGTGACAGTAGCATTGTTTGCATCCTGTGTTTGTTTGTGCCTGTGGAGCACATGAATGCTCCGGGTTTGGTTACAGATCAGATGACTGGCCGACTCAGGAAATGTAAAGAGGAGGAGAGTAAGTCTGAGCTGTCTATAAGAGATGCAAGCGGGACACTGTCTCTCAGGACAGTCCATCATGCTACATGACATTGACAGTCGTCCATTTTGCTCTTAATAAGTTATGAAAATGACCCAGAGGAATGACATCTGGGACCACAGGACAAGATGGAAGAGTGATTCTAGCAAAACTCTCAACATCCAGGAGAATTTCACGCTTGAGACATTTAAAACCACCAGTCCATATCTGCCCATCTGTCTGGAGCTGATTGGAACGAAGGGGTCCTACCATTTATCATCAGGGTGGAAACTGGCTGGGAATGGAAAAGATCCAACCATCAAACCTCGTAAGGTCTTATTGTCAAAGGGGAACGATGGTAGGACTTTGACAAAGAGTAGCTCGCTGCCTCCAATACACAGCCCAAGAATATCCACCATCTCCATATCTAGTTCAAAAACCTGTGTGTCAAGCTGGGGAGTAGGATGTCAGGAGAAGAAAGCCAATATGTTGTCCACCAGCGTAAGGATGGACAAGGCATTGTTCAGCAGACAAAGGCAGGGATGTCAGCTGATCTGCAACGGACTGGCTGTTTTTAATGACAGTCTGCAGGTTCAAAACCAAGATCTGAGACAGGACAAGATCCCTGGAGTATCAGCAGGGCTGCCATGCGATGAACTTCTGGATGTAGAGCCCAGTAACTTCAGTGCCAATGACAGAGAAGTGATGACAGAAAGGATGAAGAATTCAGCAAGTATATCTAAGAAAAGACTTCTGCAGCCGTTCTCTGATTCGGCTACTGAGATGGAAAATGAGAACGAGATACATGAAATGGTGGACAGTCAGGAGGATGAGTATTATACTAACCAAAGGATCACGGCATGGATTGTCAAAGTAAATGCAAGCTTGTTTTCTTCATCAAAAGATGAGATTATTGACCAAATGCTAGAAGAGCAGGATGTGGATACTATTAAAATCATCTATGACTAGGACTGATGTCAAATGCAATGTTAATTGTAAACAGTGTAACATAACGTTCAATTTGCTAACTTTATTTGATGGATCACATGTCGTTTTCATTCTTAAAACAGTAATAATGTTCAACACGAAATGATGACTTGTTATACACTACCATTCCAAATTTGGGGGTTGGTAAGATTTTTTTTAATGTTTTAAAGGTCTCTTATGCTCATCCAGAATTATTTGTTCAGAAATACAGTAAAAACTGTAATACTGTGGAAAATTACTACAATTTTTAATAACTGTGGAGGAAAATTTTTCAACATTTCATATTATTATCAATGTTAAAATCAGTTTAAATGTGTTTACTGTCAAATTTGATCAAATTATACTTGCTGAATAAATATATTGTCTCTAAAAAAAAAAAATGTTACTATCTCCAAATGTTTGAACCGTTGTATATGTACAAAGACTGCTAAAAGCTGCTGTAAAAGTGCTGTTCCTTGTTAATTCATGATAATGCACTAACCGAAAATTAAACCTCATTGTAAAGTGTTTACTGTTAACTTTATTTTATTCTTGGTATAATAGCAAATTCTAGGCTATGCATTGCGACCGCTAATGGACTGTTGCATTTGAGATGGGCACTGACATTAAAATAAGACACAAAACAAAAATCTGGTTTTTGATTTAAGTATTTTATTTGTTAACAAGATACTATGTTAAAATACAAGTAATTTATTTCAAAAAAATAAAAAATAAATAAAATGTTGGTTTTTCTTTGATCAGCATCGATGAACGTAGTATCCTGTGACGTATCCAACGATGTATATAACTACCATCATTATCAAAGACACGGCCGTTTTCATTACAATACCAAGTCGTCCAGTGCACAGTCTGTTATAGAGACTATATGGGCACAGATGTGATTGACATGAGTTATTGACTCCAACCACCACTTCTGAAAATAATTGATCAGTTACATGAAATATATAGAGTAGATTCTCACTTGATCAGTCTGGACTGTGAATGCGGCACTTGCATGTTCATGTTGTCTTCATTCCAGCGGTTGTACTGAACACTGGCCTCATTGGACTCCATTTCCTTCCAGCTCTCTGCTCCTCAGTCAGCTACAAAGCAAACACTGACAAAAAGCTTATCCTGCTACTTTTTACTTCGAGAAAGTGTCTTTTGGAGAGCTTAAGGCTGTATTTACTTTCCGGTTATGAATATTTCTGTGTCCTGGAAAGTTAATCATTCAGCAATTCAGTAATGCATAATAAAGAAGAGTTAATGAATAAGATAAAGCACTGAAGTCCAGTGTACATGCTACTAGGCCTATATTTTGTATTCATATTCAATGTTTCACAGAGTTATGTTTCCCCAAATAGCTAAAGTATGTACAGCAGGAATACAATCAAGTATAAATTACTGATCGATCGAATGACTATTTTGGTCATTTTCCTACTTTATCTGCAAATCTGAATCAAAGCATAACTTGAGCACTCACATGTTCCCAGGACACCGACTAGTAATTCAATCAAATTCTTAGTCTTTGACACTGTCTCATGTCGTTTCTAAAGAGCAGCGGGTCCATGAGGTCGTTCAGGTAAACCTTTGCTCACAGCCTGTCATAAATGAAATTCCTGAGCTACCTTTTGTGCTGCTTAAATTAAAACAAATTGCTGGTCAGGTCCCCTGAGTTA
The DNA here is from genome assembly GCA_032359235.1 of Enteromius mattozi. Taxonomy (NCBI): domain Eukaryota; kingdom Metazoa; phylum Chordata; class Actinopteri; order Cypriniformes; family Cyprinidae; genus Enteromius; species Enteromius mattozi. Next base: position 2,963,028 of record JAUMHE010000318.1, read on the forward strand.
AAATACGCTTTTAAAACATGTGAATAAATAATTATTGAATTAATAGATTTAAATAAATAAATTATATTTTATGAAATCCCAAAAGAAGTGGACACGTCAGTTAACAGTCAGTTTGTTCCGTTGCGTAATGTCAATATTCTATATTTCTCACCTGTTTATTACATTCTGTAATGTCAATAGGCCTATATTATATTATTACAGTTTGCTCAGAAACGTGTCATTTATTTTGCACCAAATAAGTTATTTTACCTGTTGTTTTACAGTTTATTTGAGATATTTGCTCTTACTGCCAACATACTTACTAATGCATGTAAGTAGATACATACGAGATCCAGTCCTTTGTTCTGTTTTCTTTAATAAGTTAGTGTGACAGGTTTGTTGTCGCGTTCTTCTTCCGCTCCGGTAGGTGGCAGCAGACGTACAGCTATATAGCGCTGCTGTTCTCTTGCAGATTACAGAAGAAAAGTGTAAACATCCTTTAAGCAGTGTTTTGTTAAGTGTTTGTTTATATACTGTTTATTTCTGGATGACAGACATTTTCCCAGACATTTAGTCAGAGTGTGTGTATTATAGTAATAGTTTTCGCACATGTATTGTGGAGCAACCATGCATGATCGCTGATATTTTGTGAACGAGACGCTCCTCTTTTCGTTAAAGGTTGTTGCGTATATTTTGGCTGACGTTACTTCACTATGGCCACTCTGACGAGGCAGGACCTTAATTTTGGCCAAGGTAACTTTTAGTTCATCTGTAAATGTAATGCGCTTTACAGCTTTCAAATAACGTGTGATTTTTGTTTTATTGGTCATTTTCAGTTGTGGCTGACATTCTGTGTGAGTTTTTGGAAGTGGCCATTCACCTCATCCTATATGTCAGAGAGATTTATCCATCTGGTATTTTTCAGAAAAGGAAAAAATACAACGTACCTGTGCAGGTAATGTTTTAAAGAATGATGACACTGCTTTGCTTATTCATGATGCAGTGGGGAAAGAGAAATAGAGAGAAAATGTTGCTGAAGGTGTTTGACTACTTATATTTACTTTGACAGATGTCTTGTCATCCTGACTTAAATCAGTACATTCAAGACACACTCCACTGTGTCAAGCCACTAATAGAGAAGGTGGGTTTTTTTATTTCATATCTGATAAAAAAAAAGGCTGACCAATATATGATATGGTTTCTATGTGAACAGTGAGTAAATAAGACTTGTGCTCTTTGTGCAGAATGAGGCTGAGAAGGTTGTGGTGGTGATCATGGATAAAGAGCACCATCCAGTGGAGAGATTTGTGTTTGAGCTCTCACAGCCCCCACTTCTGTCCATCAGGTGAGTAACAGTGGATTTAGTCTTTTAAAATACAGATAAAAAAGTTATGCATTTTTCTGATATGTGTGTTGGGTTTTGCTGTGTCAGCTCAGAGACTCTCCTGTCTCATTTGGAGCAGCTGCTGAGAGCAATGATCTTAAAAATCAGCGTATGCGATGCTGTTCTAGACAACAATCCTCCTGGTAGGACCTCAGCTCACACTTATTAGACAAAGTTTTAATAGATTTACATTTATACTTACACAAATTATGGATTTTCTTCCACTCTGCAGGATGCACATTCACAGTGCTGGTACACACCAGGGAAGCTGCTACACGAAACATGGAGAAAGTTCAGGTCATCAAGGTGTGGTTGTTTTTTTGTGTGTGTGTCTTCTCTTTTCTTGTCTGTAGTTCACTCTGCTGACTAAATATCCAAGTGGACAGCTGGGAAAGCTGAAAAAAAAAAAGAATGCTCCACAAAGTGACTGTTTTGATAATAACAGAGTTTCGGGAGGAGCGCTGGCCGAATTAATCACAGCTGCACTACATCTCCTAATCAATCTCCTCATTTCGATCGCCCAATCACATCTAACCTACCCACTATAAATAATCCCGCTTCTCTCTCTTCCGCATCTCGCTTTATGCAAACCCTCCCCCTCCCCTTCTCCTCCGTCAGCTCCATCTTCTCCTCCGGGGGGGCTTCGGGAGTTCGAGCCGGGCGCCGAACCCTTGCCCTCGCTAGGGCTCAGGTCACTAAGGCTCGGAGCCTGCCGTTCTCCCGGCTCACTTCCTGGACAGCTCGCCAAATTTGCTTTTATCTTACTCGCTAACCTTCCATTCATTAATGAGAAAGCGCGAACTCGTGAAATGATGATCTACATGCAAACCCGATGTGAACTCTTATATAGTTCCTCTTATTGTTTTCACACTTCCCGTGCCCTTGGCTAGATAATATGTACTGACTTGCACTATAGGCTTGTATTCAGTTTGGTCCTTCACTTTAAAGGGATCGGTCACAAAAAAAAAAAGAAGAAAATTCTGTCATTTACCCACCCGCATGTCTTTCCAAACAAGTATGATTTTATTACTTCTGTGGAACATAAAGGGAGATCATTTGAGAAATATCTCAGTGTTTTAACATCAACCTTCTTCAAAATGTCTTCTTTTGTGTTCTGCAAGAGATCAACATTTGGGTTGGTAATTTATGACAAAAAATGGAAAATCCACATTGTTGTCTCATCTGTTTTGTGTATATTTTGCAGGATTTTCCATGGATTGTAGCAGATGAGCAGGACGTTTACATGGAAGAGGCAAAACTCATTCCTCTCAAAACAATGACTTCTGAGATTCTCAAGGTTAGACATTCACAGCTCTTCTGAACAGAGTCAGATTTCATTGATTCAACTAAAAGCACAAACAGTGCGCTACTGATGCCTGTTCGATCCTCTGCTTTTACGCAAAACTAATACAACAATGCCTGAATACATGGAGGTAAATAGAGATTTAGATTGTTGCGATTGAGATAAGCATTTCTGTATATTTATAATATAGATATAAATCATATTTACTTTATGTAATCACAATTGTAACGTTTTGCCCTCAAAATGTATACTTATACATTATGTACAATTTCAACAATGCGATTTTAACATATTCAGATGTACGCTGAGACATCAAGACTTTTTATAACTATTGTTACTTTGCGGTCAGCCCTTTATAAATGACATGTAACCTAATAATTAGACATACAAATGTATGTATGACTGGCTGTTTCATGCGTTAATATGAAATGTATACACCTACATGCTAATGACATGAACCTGCAGGTGACAACCAAAAAAAGTAAATAAACAAATAATTGATTTTTAAAAAAAAGTTACACTACTGTGTTCACAAACAGCATATAGGCCCTACAGCAATAATATGTTTGTAAACAAAAATAGACTATGTTTGAAAATGATCGCTTCACTGCTGCAGATGCACTGCTTCTGGAACACCCTGCCAGACCGCAAACTATGTGCAGATGAAAATATCTACTGCAGATGCGTATAACAGGCGTTACATGTATTTATTTTTACAAGATGTTTTTTTCTATCTGCCTTTAAACAGATGCAGCTCTATGTAGAAGAAAGAACAAAGAAAACTTGATGCTTTGCAAACATACAAAAGCAACTGCAGGTGTTTACAAAAGGAAGCACCTTTTTTTTCAGTTACATTATGATAACACAGCAGAAGCATATTGAACTGGACTGTCAGTATATCTGTATGTTTTGCCTTTTTTATTTTTAAAACATTTTTATTTTAAAAATAATTTCATTCTTCTGAAATTGTCCTGATTTATTTAAAATACAAATTTGTGATCTTTCACTGCTCTACTTCTGTCATGACTCATTTTTGCTAAATGAGATGTGGAAGTATTGTCTGTTATTAGTTATTCTAAGTTATTGTTATTAGGTGATAATGAATGCATCGACTTATGTTAACAAACTAAACCTCGTTTTAATGTTTGCCCTGATAAAGTCAAACAAAATCGGTAGTGTAATTCTGATTTATTGGTTTAAATACACATTTTTAATTCACAAACATTATTTTGATGCATTTTTTTGACATACTGTTCATCATTACATCAAAATAATAAAAACAAAATTGTTTAAACTTAAATTGTCTTGATAACACTTACAACAGGGCAGTGGACTTTAGTTCTCAGCATGCTTTGCACAGGACTCAGTAAGCAGAACCAGAAGTCACATTCTTTTTGTTTTTGCATATAATATATATATATAATATATATATATATTTTTTTTTTTTCTCCAATCCCAGAGGGGGATGGTGAACTGGGTAGAGAAATGTGTGTTTCACAGGCATACATTGCCATTGTAATCCTGTCTGAATCTGCCAAGTCTGTTTTTCTTCACACAACTGTAAAAAAAATTTTGTTTTTTTGGCAAACTCAATGGTACACTGAGAAATCAAATGTATGAGATTTTCCAAAAGCAATTGGGACTGGATTTTTATTTTATTTTATTTTATTTTTTTTTATAAATGTAAAATGTGATTATTACTCTTTTCATTAGCAGCTGTAGGGAAGTAACGAAATGGTGAAACTGTTTGTACTACAAACCATTGTTTTCATAATTAAGATAATAATAAATTAAAATAATACCTGCTCTTACAGGAAAAATAAGGTGAATCTTTTTAAGGAAACATGAAGTAAAAGAAGGTTTCATGTCTCCTTTAGCTAGGCATTATTTCCATAATTGACAGAAAGTGAAATTTTTTTGTGGGATAGGATGTTTAATTTTAGCTTTAGGTTAAGTGTCTTAAACTGTTACATGTGACATGTGACAAAATGATCACCTCTGTAGTAGTTCCCTGATTTGTGTATATTCAGTAAACAATTAGCAATGCTGCTGCTTCTCATGATGAACATTGTGCTCTGTGTGGCAACTTGCAATAATGCAGAATATGAAATTAATGGAGAGTGTTGCCCAATATGTGATCCAGGTAAGTCTGATTGTCCTACACTCATCACCACAACAGCTGAAGTCAGAAATTTAAAGGCGGCATGAGTTTTTCCCGATACCACTCTGGTGGTTTTTACTGTGTCATATGCAAAGCAACAGGTGCATTCTGCAAAAATAACTCTGAGTACACAAGCACAACACGTGATTCATGCCATGTGATGACATACACCAGCGTTTCTTAAAGTGTGGGGCGCGCCCCTCTAGTGGGGAATAGAGATGTGACAAGTGGGGCGCGACATTTTAA
>JAUMHE010000318.1:2982097-2996588 GCA_032359235.1 Enteromius mattozi
TGAGGGACGGGAGTGTTGATGTAACACTGACTGATGAAAAACGCAGTCTATGGGAAGAATTCACCATCTTTCATGTTTTCATCTTTCAGGTTCAGTGAATAGTCCTTTGATTGCTCAGTACTATAGTATTCTTCTTAAATGAGCCAATAAAACACGAAACAGCCAAACATCACCCAATGGCTCGCCCAGTTTAACTCAGACCACTTTTGAATGGTGTGACTGGCCATGTATCCCTGTATGGAAACAAAATACTGTGTGATAAAGCAATTCTAACTGAATTGAATATACTTTTAGCTGTAGCTATTTATATCACAGTAAAACTGTACATATTTTAACATTTCACATGCATAAGAAAACAGTCACCTCTTCAGCATGCATGTTGTCCATTTCAGAGTCAAACAGTGATCCCAGATATGTCAGATGGAATATTGACAATACGCTAAAGAACAGGTTAACACCATACACCCACAGCGTCTGCAACAGGAAAAAAAGACATCTCAATATCAAAATATAACACTATACGAAATTTCAGTGAGAAAATGTGAACTACAGATCTCATGCTGCACAATACAAAAATGTTTTTTTATTATGAATATAGCTTCTGCAGTGCTGGACAGATCACCTTCTTATTTTGGTGATGGCAGTCATTTGGGCAGTGCTTTGACAGTATACAAGCACTGAAAATAGCTGCCAACCGCTTTCTCAGAACTGCAAGAGGGAACAAAGACAGTATTTTAAGTCCAGTTGACTAGGCCAGTAATGTGATATCTATTATATTTACTACCTATTGAAATGTGTGCCGTGATGACTATATGCATTAGTATTTATATATTTTCTTTCTTTTTTTTTCTCCTTTTTTTTTCTAAATAAAATAAATTAACTGATTCTATCAAAGCTGTTTTATTTTTATTGATGGCAAGCATGCATGGATAAACTAAAATGACTGTTTACCATGTTCAACGTAAGTGATGAATCCCAAAGACAACAGCACGGCCCCCAGATGAAAGCTGAGACCCTGTCAAACAATGCATAATTAATTAATAAAAGGAAATATACTAACATTCTAATGTTTAAGATTAGTAAGATTTTTTTTTAAGAAATCAAAACCTTTATTCAGTAAGGATACAAAGTTGTTTATTGATGATAGGGGGTGTCCTCGAATAGTCGACGATTCTATTCGAGGAGCCTGACTCGACTCCCAATCTCACAGTCGAATATTCGCGGGGTGTTATGATCATACCATTTGGCTACATGGGGGTGCATTCTGCATTTGGGGCATAATATTAACATCATGTTGTATAAATAACAAGGCGTATTCTATTATAAGATAAATGAAATCCCACTGACACATGCTTCATTCTACTTATCTTCAGCGCAGAAATGCAGAACATTAATAACTATTCATATAGTCATATACATAACGTTATAATGAGAGCACTACTATAAAACATGTTGTGAATTCTTAAGGTTTAGATGACGTGTAATGTTAACCATCTTTTAATGGAAACATAAAACATTATTTACTCCGTTTGTATCTGCGAGTTATTTTTCCATCACAAGAATGAAGTACATTTTAATATATATTAAAATTGAAAAGTCATATTAAATTGTAGTAATATTTCATATTAGTTTTACTGTATTTTTGATCAAATAAATGCAGCCTTGGTGTATGTAAGATCTCTTTTAAAACAACATTTAAATTTTTTTAAAAACAGGATTTTTGAGTACTAGTGTAAATGAATTTAGACAGTATCTTACATTAACCACCAGAGGTCTCCACTCAACTGCAATACCTTAAATTAGGCATCCGTCGCTAATATTAGTTTTAGTTCAGTGGTAGATTACCGTTCTATTTACGCGTTAACGACAAAAAAAAAAAAACATTCACAAAATATTAGAGGTGCTTTATTTGACTTCAGACGTTTTGCTAATTTCTTCCAGAATCTGCCACAAAATTGCATGTCCTTTCTCCGAAACCCACCTACCTCAGACATGTCAGCGAACCCAAACAGATGCACATTTGCATGTTTTTGACTGATTAAAAAACACAGGTCACCCTAACATTTACATTTTGATGCATGAATAAATAAAAATACTTTCAGCTGCTATTTTGATATGCCTATATTCCTAAAGGTCAAACTGGCAACACAGCATGAATGATTTTATATCAGCTACACACTTACAGTTAGAACCTAACAAGCACAGCTACAACAGCTTACTAAGGTGACAAGGCATAAGCTGCCAGGGTAGGCAGCTGTGATTGAATTATCTATCTACACCAGCTGCAGACAGTTGTTTAAATCTGGGTCATGGTGTTCTGAGATAAGAAACCATCTTTATCCAAGCCGTCAGGTTACAGGGAAACTGTTTTCTGGATCAGGTGTTTTTACCCTTACACAAGCTCAAACCTGTTTAAACAGATGGAACTTGATTCTGTGCCAACAAGCCTTCGTAAAATGTTAATAACCAGAGGGCTGGAAATCATACTTACATGTAACAATGCACTGGCAGTGTAGGTCACCAAGATGGCGGGAAAAGTGCCAAGTCTGAGTGCACTTTTAAAGACGTCTGTGTGTCAAAATGTACAGGGAATATTTAAATGAATGCACAACATATATATATATGCATTAATAACATATCACAAACCTGAATAAATACACATACATGCGTTAAGCCACTTAGACATGGGCAGATTCCAAGAGGTAACAACTTCCACCATAGACCTCGGCAATTCCACATTCAAAGGTTTAGCTACTGTAATATCCCTTTGAATGAGAAAATACATCACAGTAGCTCTCAACAATGCTGTTGTTTAACAACAAAAGAGAAAAAGAGAGAAAATGCATGAGTATGCACCATTTGATGTGGTCTTTGTGTTCAGAGAATCCAGCTCCAGCCATCACAGTGGTTGTTTCACTCAAGTAGCTGACAAAATAATTGCTGAAGTGGAAGGACACCGCATTTTCATAAGCGTGAAGCCACCTGAGGACAAAAGGCCAATAAAAACAATATTAAACGCAATATGAAATAAACATTCAAGCTAGCCATTTCATTTCCTCTAGATATGGAATCCCAATGAGGGGGAAGAGCAGCTCACCTACGAGGAAGTCCGTCACCGTAGATGGGAATGAAGTATGGAAAGAGATAAGGAGCAATGCAGTTGGAAATAACCAGGCACATCTGACTCCTCAGAAAGCTCAGAGCAATCTTTCCAAACCAGCCAACGCTCTGCAGGAGATAGTAGGATAGTTACTGTGTAGCAAGCTTTCCACTGATGAAAACATCCTCAGAACAAATCAAGATTATCTTCCCTTCAAAGAAAACAATTATTTTTCCCATTTAAAATTTAGCATGAAAAAAACCCTGTTCAATTTATTTTAAATGTCAATATCTGCATATGCTTATAAAGACCCTTTCTGACGACTGCTTTGAAACAATAAGGATTGGGAAATGTGCTATATGAACACAATGGCTTGAGTTAACTACAATTTAGCACCACTTTGTTTTCAAAGTACATCACATATATACCATTTTAAAGTTTGGGGTAAGCAAGTTGTTGAAAGAAGTCTCACATAGGCTGCATTTATTTGGAAAAATAAATACACTAAAACAACAATAAAAATATTATAATTATTAAAGTAAAATAATATTTGTATTTATAATTTAAAGTAACCGTTTTCTATTTTAATATATTGTAATTTTTATTGTAACAGCAAAGCAACATTTTTAGCATCATTACTTCAGTCTTCAGTGTCACATGATTCTTTTGAAATCTATCTAATATGCTGATATGGTGCTCAAGAAACATTTCTTATTATTAATAATGTTGAAGACAACTGTGTTGTCTATTATTTTTGCTGATAATGTGATAATTTTCTAATGAATAAAAAAAATAAATAAATATATTTCTGTTATCTAAATATATTTACTATTATCTTTGAACAATGTAATGAATTCTCGATTATTAATGTCAGCATTAATATGTAAAAAAAAAAAAAAAGAATCATACTGACTCCAAACTTTTAAATGCTAGTGTACATAAAATAAAGTGTACATACAAATAAAATGTTAACATAATACAAATATAGCACAGAAATGGAATTACATTGAAAAAAATAGATAATATATAAAGATTAATGAATGCAAAAAAATTGTATTTACCATTTTGCGCCCATTAATTGCATCTGTATAGCGGGCGAAACTGATCCATGGCCCAAAGATGACAGTTCCCGCAAAGCAGAGGTATCCCATGAACTCCAGCGGGGAGGGAAAAGAGGACACAGTGCCACGATCAAGGTCAAAAGCCAGAGAGATGGCCTTCATGGCTACCACCATCTGAGAGCCTGGACACAACCAAAATGGTCCGTATGGCACATGTGAGTGTCATTTTTCATAATGAGTGTCATTTAATGAAAATTATCTGACATTAAATAGAACAGATAAAAACAAAAATGTCAATAAAATATTAAAATGAGTAATTATTCAGTGAAGACACACCTCTCATCTTATGCCAGGTCTCTGCATCTATCATGTGTAGCTCCCTGCAATAAAAATGAACAAACATGTGACCGCTTGTGATTGTGCATCCTAATGAGTTTTTCCAATTTCAACCAGTTTTCTATGTTCATTTAAGCCCTATCAATAAAATGCAATCATGTGGAAGTGGATGACAGACCCCATCAGCATGTAAATAAGGATGACGACGGAAAGGAAGACTCCTCGGCTGCTGGAGTTTATGCTGAGAAGCATGACGAGGTAGCAAAGGAGGCACAGGATAATCACCCACATCATGTGCAGCTCAAAAAACACGTACAACGCGTACAGGCCGCCCGCCAGCGAGCTCACATGCTTCACATGACATGAGACACCTGCCGAAAAGAGAGACAGCATTAGCCTGCCGCATCAAGACTCAACAGAAGGACCCATTAAGAAACATGAATTTTCAACAAGATTTTCGCTACAATACATATTTCTCTGAAACAGATGACAAAATGCATTGATGTTAGCCATAAAAGAACCAACTGGGCCACGTTCCCATCCTTTGAGGGAAGACTGTGTCAGTTAAACAGGTGTTTGAGAGCTGGTGCACGATGGACTCACCTAGTCTACAGATGACCCGACACAGCAGGCAGATGAGCAGAAGCTGCCAGACCTGCTCTAAACCCTGCTGGGCGGTGGGTAGCACACAGCCCTCTGCTAGAGCCTGCAGGAACTCCACACGGCCGAAAGAATCCATCAGAATGTCCCTGAAATGCTGTTACACACGGATAGGATCTAGAGAAGGAAAACAGAGCATTATTTTACTGTATGATTATTGGATAGGTTTATCACAGGGCTCAACAATAAGCACAGCCTGGGGCTAATGTGAGACTAGTTCTGGCCAGGTGATGGAAATGTCACTGAAGCTAATCTGCCAGTGCTGCATTATCACAAAATCGTATATTTGTTCAACCTAAACATGTTTTTACGCCGTGCAAAGAATGCATATGATTTTTGGTGATTCTGAGATTTTTGTTGCAAATGTGTTGTTTTAAAATACATTGGCAATGTAACATTATCTATCTTATCTATTTTCTATACGTTGTGCATTATTATCATTAGAATATTTTTTAAGGAATAAATTAATAAAATAGACAACAGCTATGCTAAATTGGAATAAAATTTCACAATATTATGGTTGTTTGATCAAATAATATGAAGCCTCCGTTTGCGTAAGAGTTCTGTCTACATGAATGCATTTGTAGTGGGAACAGTAAAAATGTTGGCATATGTTTGAATAGGTAAAAAATTGTGTTTATGAATATAACCTGGCATGTAATATTTAATATCCTTTTTTACTTATTATTGAATATTGTACATATTTAATATATTATTTGATTTTAGTGTTTTGCCAGGGAAAGTAAATATATGACCCTAGTTACAAAAACCCAGCTAGTCAGTTTTTGGTGAATTACTGTTTCTGTGAAAATGTAACCTTGGTATCTTCACAATTGAACTACTGGCCCAACTAGGCAGGCAGGGGGAAAAAACTTCTTGCAAAACCTTGTTGTTCAGTCTATATGTTATCTGGGATAGAGCATTCTGGGATGATATTCTCCTGAATCTTCATTCCTAAACAGAGGTTATATAATGCTGCTGTATGAGATAAGCATGAGACGAGCTTTGTCTCTATTACATTACTATCTGATTTAAGAGCAAACCGTTTCAGCAAAAAGTTTTATCGTTTATTATACGAATGGTGTTTGGATGCTGTTTCTGCCTCTTTACAGATATGTAGTTTGTGCATCGTGCAAAAATAAACACAAACAAATACTCATCATCAAGATTCGTGCACTTGATACTGAGTTCAAAGAGCTGTTGCATGATATGAACCCGAACTAACGTTAGATTGCTAGATTACGAAGGAAAAGCTCGCCGCTGCACTCCAAGACGATTCTTACCGATTTCCAGGAGCACACAATCCTGCGCTACAACCACACAACCGGAAGTAGGTTGAGGCTTTTTTCAGTTTATTTCGTCCAGTTCATCCAGGTGTCTTTTCCATTCTTTTAACACGACCATAAACATCTGTGAGACTCATCAGCGGAGAAACGCAACCGCTGTGTTGTAAATGAACATCCCGGAGTTCAACCAAACTTGACTCCAGCGTGCTGCGTTCACTGTTCACTTCCTCCGCAGAGCCGGTGGAGGTGCTGGAGTGCCTGTGATTTATGATGGAAGTGCACTGATAATACATTCAGCGACTTTTTTGTTTTCATTTAGATTTATTTATGATCATACCCATTCAAAAGTCATTTGCAGTTCTTGATTCCAACTGCGCTTCGTCTCTTATCTTTTTTTTTCACCCTGTTTTCCTCTGCATCCTAGAGATGAAATGAATCAGATTTCATTTATTATCCAGTGGAATTGGATTGCTCGTTGTTTTTGCTTACTGGACGGATAAAGTCAGTTTATGTAATATATATCGGGCAGTCTGGTCTCAATATAGGCCGATTGTAGGCCTCATTTTCTTTCGCAGTGGTTCTGTATTGGTTCAAACACCTACATCAAAATTATTTACATTTTTTAATTATATCCATTAAACTAATTACAATATAAACATCTTTTGTACTACATCTTTGTCGTTTTAGTCTGTAATATGACATATAGATTTTTTTTGTAGGCCTGCAGTCAACATAGTAGGTTAATGGACTAAGTAACACATAAGACTGCTTATTATATTATTACATTATATACTGCAGCAGTCACAAAAGGTCAGTGCGTGTTTTTTTGTTATGATTTATTATTTGTAGTCAAAATTGACCTTCAAAAATCCCCTCATCTAAAAAGGTTAAAAAAAAAAAAGAGAAAAGGTGGAGGTGTAGTAGGCTACACGTACTGTTCACACATAAATAGGCCTATTTCAGTTTAGTTTTTTAGTTTTTTTAAAGTTAGTTTGAACAGGTATTTTCACGTAAGCGATAAAGGTAGGCTTGCAAACGTTAACCATAGCAACAGCTGTCTCAACCCCAAAAAAAAAAAAAAAAAAAGAAAAGAAAAGAAAAAAGGTGTGTGTGTGTGTGTATGTAATACCATATTTATTTATTGGCTACATTTATTATTAGTATAACCAAAATAGTTTTTGGTAGGGTATTTTCTAAAAAAAAAAGAAAAAAAGAAAAAGTCTATCTGAAAAATAGTAAATCGCACAATGAAAGCAAACAGGCTAGAGATACGACCAAATTAATATTAAGCTAGAAAAATTACACTGCATGCACTAAATAGATTAATACGCTTGTTGAATTCTTTTGAATCTTTTCATCCAGCAATAGCTTTGATGAATTAATTACACCCACACAATTAAAAGCATTTTCATGGTTTGAATGTTGTCGTCTCCTGCTATGGTTGATTTAGGGCTGTACTGTGACTCTCACTGTGAGACACAGGAACACCGTGACACTTGTTTCCATGGTAATTGTTCATATGACACTGGACGAGCTCAGTCTAAATTTAGTTCTGTCTCTCATTCACTGGAAACCTTTCGTAATTGTAAATGTCATTGGCTGCACCGTCAGTTAAAAGTAACGTCATAAAATGCAGTTGGGTGGTTAGATGCAAGTCACGTAGGGATCAAATAATAGGCTAGTTGAAGTCATATTTATATATATCCGAGGGAATTCACATGATGATGATGATCACGGCAGAATGCACAGAAACAATGATAAGATGCATTTCACTCACCTCAGAAACAAATCTCTCCATAAAAGCTTACGACCGATGAGCAACGCCCAATAATTTATTTATTATTCTGTCAACAAACAAACAATCAATCAGAAAGAGTAGTCAAACCAGGTCAAGATAGCTACATTTCTAATTGTACAAAATGATGAAGCAATTAGACGGCAGCTATGCCCTCCAGCAGAGAAAGTGTAGTTACAGCTGCTGTGAGCTAGATGTCACACTTTCGCCTTTACAACCTTATCAACTAGACGTCTGATTATTTTAAAGGAATAGTTCACCCCAAAATTACAATTCTGTCATCGTTTACTCAGCCTCAAGTAGTTCCAGATCTGTATTAATTTCTTTGTTCTGCCGAACACAAAGGAAGATATTTTGAAAAAAGTTGTAACCAGGCTGTTTTTGGTCACTGTTTACTTCTATGAGGGTTATTGAGGATAGAATTTTTATTTTTGGGCGAACTGTTCCTTTAATCTGGAAACATGTTTCTACTTACATTTACACTTGTATTTTTTACTTACTTTGTTCTAATTGCTTGGTATTTTATTTTCTTTATGGTGTGTAGGCTAATTGGTTGGTGTTTTGTTAATTGGGATAATAATATTGTGGAATTTTATCTTGTGCCAGTTTGTAATCTGTACACTTATTATTTTGTGTAGAAAATCCAATAAATAAATATCTCTACTGAAATATGCAGGACTTTCTTCAATCATTTTGTCTGCGTAAATGCCATCCTACAAGCTTACATTAATAGGCTAAAAGGCTAAAAATGTAGCTACTGTTATACTCTCACATCAAAATCGAAAAACGAGTCGTTTAGGATATTTATGAAACAACACAAATTTTATTTTTTTACTTATTAGATTTTGATCTGTGCATAGGCTATTTCTCTCCTGATACTGACGAGATGATTTTTACCAGAGAAAGCAATATAGAAGACTCAGCTTCTGGCTAAAATGGTATTAGAACAATATTATTAATAACAATATTGCTAATGATATTTTAAGGTAATTTATGTTATTCAGAAGCAACAGTTTTAGTTTAAAATGATCTTGTTAAATTTATTACAAATATGTAGCTTTTCATTTTACATTTTACAAGATGTTAACTGATGGACTGCACTGGATTATAGTGATGTTTTCATCAGCTGTCTGAGCTCAAATTTTGACGGCACCCATTCACTGCAGAACATCCATAGGTGTGCAAGTGACATGATGCTAAATTTCTCCAAATCTCTTCTGATGAATAAACTACTACATCTTGAATGGCCCGAGGGTGGCTAAATTTCAAGCAAATAAAATTTTTTGGCCGCACCATTTCTTTAATCTGCGACTTTAATTTCAGCTTTATTAGACCAACTCTTTCCTTTCAGTTCCGACGATATATACATCTGGGGATTTGAGCTAAGGTTCATTTCCAGCAGCTAAACCCACATACCCTTCCCCCACTATGACCCATATGAGACAGGTACAGGCCTTGATGAATTAGGCCCTGAATCGCAGCTCCATCCTAAACCTCGGCAATCTGGAACGCATGCGAGAGCCTTCACGTGACGTGAATGACACACATCAGCTGAGCAGAGTGAAAAATTAATTACAAACCAACGTGTTTGCCAGCCTGTGGGACGAGTTCGCCTATACAGATGCGAGATGGGAATATATTGGGCATGCTGGGTAATTAAATGAACTGCGCTGTGCCGCCCTTGGAGGGAGGACGTGGCTTAAAGCCCTGGGGGTGGCCGACAGAGTTCTGCTTATTGCCTCTCTGCTCTCCAGAGGGACGAGAGGTGCCCTTATTTACGAGCAGTTTGGCTCAATAATAGAGGAGAGCTGGAATTGATCATATCTGTCTGGGTCAAAAGGTCTCTGTTGATTTGAGATGTAGCACACAAGTGAACCAACTTTGCTCAATAAAATACAATCCTGCAGAAAAGAACCCAATACAGGTGAAATCTGCATAAATAGTCATGTTAATCATGCAATATTTTCATTGCAAACTCACCTGATAATTGTGTATAAAGGGACAAAGCGCCATCCACAGGGAGACAAAACACTTTACGGATCAATCTGTCCCTAAAGAATATTAGGTTGAGCCACAAACCACAATTACACATTTTGGTTCACCACATTCCTCCTCCCCCATTCTCCTCCATCCTCCCCCCCTGCATTCTCCATCTTGTCCATTTCACATACCTCCAGGCTCCTTACATGTAACCCATCCCCCCCAAAAAAGCAATGAGGAACAGATATTTTATATAAAGCGATGTGATTGTGTTGTGCTGATGAAGACTGGGCAATATCTGCAAGTGTCAGGTTTAAGATTAAATCTGGATGTAGAATGAATCTTCATATAGAATAATAAACTGTGATGTCTTCGTTGCACGTTCCCCGTGACACATTAAACATCCTCTTCCTCTTCATCGACTGACCTCTCCCTCGGATATAAATCTTCAGAGGAGTTCTGCCACAGGCTTGAGTTACGTCTGCGCCTGCGTCTCTTATAGAGAAATAGTAAGAATATTAACACATGCAGTGATTAATTCAGATGAATTGTCAGCATATTTATCTCCATATCATTTAATTCCAATGTCAACTAGATCTTTTAGTTTTAAAATGATTTTGAGCTGTGGGCCTTCTAATTATAAATTCAGTTAAGCCGTGTAACTACGAACTGAATGTGAAATCCAATCTATTTTACTTTTTTGCTTTGCTGGCTAAATTTGTTGCAACTTAAATTGATAAACTCTTGCATGTTAACTGGAGTGTGCTTGCGTGAGATTCATCCTCAGGCTATTTTCTGGAGAATCTCCTCCCCCTCTGAGATAGAGAAAGGCTGAGTTTTCATTAAGATTGCTGTGGAATTTTCTTCACAACAGGGCTCCATATTTTCTCATTGCTGGAAGCATAATGAATTTACATGAGATTTGAATGAGTTAATGAATTTTCTCAACAACACCTCCCATGGGTCTGCAGGGTCCCTGTGGGTTCATGTATGACAACTGTGTATTTTATTACAACTTTTCATTAAGGATGTTGAGTTCTGAACCTTAACCTTCATAAGGTTTTGATGTCAGTAAAATTTTTGTTATAAAAGAAATGAACACTTTAGTAAATTAATCAGGTGACAGTAAAAGTATTGGTCACTTTTTTAAAAGTACAATGTCTGAAAAATCAGCGCAGTCATATGGGTTTTGAACATGAGAGTGGGCAGACATTGGCAGATTTTTCATTTATGCCTGAACTATGCCTTTAATTATAGAGACAGAAACAGATGCATTCCCATCCTTGAGGCAGTAATCCATAACGCTGCACTCCTGAAGTATGTAATTTCTCCTCTTCCGCTGCAGATCCCACCAACGCTGACCTGTTATCATTGTCTCTCAGACTTCAATAACTGCTCCTGTACCATCTCTGTATTATTCCCTCTGTTGCTCTCCTGAAAGCACTGAGCTTGTTTGGCGTCTATAATTGCTTGTCAAATCCCTCACTATCTGAAGTCCTGTAACATGTCGTTTATGGAAGGTCTCTGCGGTACACACACATCTCTCTGTCAACCTCTCTCTCTTTCTACCTCTGTGCTTCCTTTTATTTGAGGCTTTCAGGCTTGCGAGATGCATGATTTCCAAATGGCTTAGGTATAATTGTGAGAGATGTAAAATGGGAAACCGATCTCCCTAACAAGGCTCTTAGGAACCAGCTGGATATCAGAGCAAACGAGCAATTGAATTCAAAAGCAACATGTTGGCACATCACCTTTTTTCAACAGTTTACAGCAGGCTCTTCTCCAGAGAATTCTGACTGTTTTATTCATGATGTGGAGATGGAAATGCTGTTCAGGGGTTCATAAACAGTGAAGGCGGCCACAAAAACACCAGAAGGTCACAGTGAGGGGCAACAAACAAATAGAAAAGTTGGAAAGGCAGAGAGAATGAGAAAGCATCAGTAACATATATGAAATCTGTCTCTCTATCTCTCCTTCCAGAGGTATAAATAAGTAATGAGTATATTGTTAAAATTCATGTTGCACTTTCATTCCCTCCAGTCACTCTCTCTCTCCTTCCCTTTCTCTCTTAGCATAATGCATGCTAATGTCGTGAGATCAGCCCATTACATGTTATTCAAGGTGCAGAAAGAACTCATAGGAAGTCACAGAGCCATATGATTGCGGCTGGCATCGGGATACAGAATGCATACACAATGGCCAGCTTTCCCCTGAATGCATCTCCCTTCATCCCGTTCTTCCTTTTATACTCGGCTGTTCACAACAAAATCATACGTTATTGATGAAAATTGAAAATATATTACATATTGAATTTGTAATCACTGTAGACTAACCTCAGTCACCCTGTTTCTTCTTATCTTCCCCATCTGTTTTTTCTGTCCTCTTTATCTTGCCATCTTATATGCTTTGTGTTCTAAAATTGAATTGTTATACTATTAAATTTAAGTTTATGCTATTAAATGCAATTAGCCATAATAAAAATCCTCTAGTGAGATTTTGTATTGTCTTGATTTTATCAAATTATATATTGTTTGATTTTATAGCATATCTGACAATACTGAGCTAAGCACGTGGAGCTGTAAGGAGGATCTCAGTGTGAGATGGGTTTTCATGTTTCCTGATAAATGTCAGTCAACAGCATGTTATTTTGTTGTGTGTCAAAGGCCAGTGGAGTGTATTAAAATAAAACCTACTTGTCTGATTCCTAAAGATGCACTGGACAGGTCTATCCTGTGTCAGCAAGGATAATCACAGCTGCCAGGTTGCCTTCAAGATACAGAAGCGTAGTCTAAGAGAAGGAGAGAGAACAGAGGAGGACAGTGACAATTCTTGTAATGGCAAATATACAATATTCAGAATCTTAATATATAAACAAAATGTATTACTAAAAACTACACATAAAGCAGTTGTATGAGTTTATTTAAATTCTATTCTACTTCCTTAAATTCAAACTTGATTTATAGTTATGTATTCAGTTTCCTAATTCAATTAAATTTAAATGCAATTTAAGGCATTTAAGGCATATTCAATTAATGTCTAAATGGTACACACACACACACACACACACACACACACACACATAAAGAGAGAAAGAGAATTGCAATATGCTATGCAAAATCTCATCATTATGAACCAGAACCTGTGTTATAAATAATAAAAAGAAAGAGAGACATGAATGAAATGAGACTGTAATAAAAAAGCCAGAGAAAATATCACACCATGGTTTTGTAGGCTGGTTTATATTGATTGGTGTGGTAATCCCTGTTCTCTAAATAAATCGGTACCTCACTAAATCAAATATACTCTTTTAAAAGGCAGCTCTGGTGTTGCATGACTATCCATGGTGCAGTGAGGAGTCAGAGGGACAGCATGAGATAAGGGGCTATCAGCAACACGCACAGGGACCTCATCACACCTAATAACTAACACGTCATGGCTTACCCAGAACTCACCGCTGGTGCTCAGACAAGCTACAGGTCAATAATGACTCCCCTTAGTAGCATTAGGCTCTAGTAGGTACATCATTTTACACTGCGCTTGTTAAATATTGCTTTGTCATTGCTTCCTGAAAATTATAAAACAGATAGTTCCAGTCATTCAGACTGATTTATCATTACGGTGCTCAAAATGTGCAAAAATAAACAATATAGTAATATCTATGATGCCAAACACCTGTTTACCTATAACTGTGTATATAATAATCTGTTTACATGTCAGGGACTATATCTTCTAGTGGAGGGAGAAAAAACTTAATAAAATAAAATATTCTGTTACTGTTTACAAGAACTATATCTTCTAGTGGAATAAAAGTAAATCAGAAAATAAAATAATAAAACAAAATTCATCAATTGCACAATAAATGCAATCAAAAGTGTCTAGTAACAGTGGTTAAACAATATTCAGTTATTATTAGATTGTGACATTACCTCAATGTATTATGCACCTATGACGCAACCTGCTCCAGCATCTAGAATGAAACTGTATTTTTAAATTTTGCTATTATTTGTTCTCATGATATACTGTACAAAAGTAGTTTTCCAAAAAGTACTATTCATTTATTTAAGTCTAAACCTTTTTTTTTAACCAATCACTTTTATTTATATAGCGCAGAGAAAACAGAGTTTTCTAGTCTATTCAAGAGAATGTTGTGGTCAACAGTGTTGAACGCAGCGCTGAGATCCAATAGCACTAATAAAGAGATACAACCATGATCAGATGATAGAAGCAGGTCATTTGTAACTCTAATTAGAGCAGTCTCAGTACTATGATACAG
>JAUMHE010000318.1:2996688-3016632 GCA_032359235.1 Enteromius mattozi
ACGTCTATTAGATGTCTTTAAGATGTTTATGATTTAGAATGTATGTAAAACTGACATCTGAAAGACGTCTGCCAGACATTTGTATACAGCAGATGCTTTCCAGATTAAGAGATCTTTAACAGACATCTTACAGACGTACCTGTGCTATCTGGGATGCTATGATGATATTTTATTCTGGATAATTAAAAAAAGATCCTGCCTGTATATTAATATTCAAAGTATTAATAAAACGGTTAGCAAAAAGTCCATAGATAATCTATTGTGACTTCCAGGGAGATCCACATGTGCGAATTGAATGGGCGCTTCATACTATGAGGCCGCGGGAGAGGAGCTGTGATAAGCAGTGAAGCAACACAACTGACACTGTAAGTCATACAACAATTACAATATGACAGATGTATTCATACTATATACAACATACCTTTTAATGTTTGCAAAGCACTTATACAGAAAATACTCTTTGTAGCCTACCTAATCAGAAAGTATGCAATTTTGAAGGCTAAGCTGTTAGCTTGCCAAATTTAAAATCAGGAAAACTAAATTCTTAATTTGACTATTTTAGCCTCTGTAATGTATTGTGTTGTGTAATTTAAAATCTATATTTTTAATGATTAATACTACAAATGTATATTTATATCAGGCCCTGAATAAAGCATGCTAACCAACCAACTTCTTTAACCTGGAAATTGGAAATAGCAATTGGAAATAGGACATGATTTTACAATGGACTACAAAAACATCCTCATTTCTTAGGTCCACCACCTGCCACTGACACACATACAATATCCAGGCCAACTGCATAATGCGCAACATATCAGACACGCTGTAATATACAACCCTTGTGTACACGCCTCGCACTTATCGCCGATTATACTTCATATGTGAGTGACACAAACCCTCCTCATCTCATCTGAAGTAGCCTGTAGCTTGCTGATTAAAAAGGTCAACATGACATTTCCCTGGTGCTCAACATCCAGCCCACTTCTGCTTCCCTGAGCAGCACACATTCACGCCCCAGCAACATGTCAGTTTCTCAGGCGTACGTTACGTGCACTCCCAGACTAAAAATAAAGATGTTGTGATTTCTCAGATACATACTATTGACCCTTAGTCAGCTGAGAGATGTTGAAATCAAGGGATTGGCAAAAAAAAATCAGCTTTCCAAAATTGGCCAAATTTTTAATGTTATCTGAGTTTTGAGCCATATATGCTGGGGCAAAATAGAGGGAGGAAGGATGAGGCACAGCAGCCTCTGTTCGCCCTCCCGTTTCGTGGTGTAGGGCATAGCGTATAATTAGTGAGAGCAATTAGAATAGAGAGAGAGGGAGAGAGAAGCCTTACTGTTATTCCCACAGGCCTGCTCGCACTCTGAAGTGGAAAGTGTGATAATCATAGTTTCAAATGTATTTTGATGAATGCTAGCATGTGCTTTTGGAGCAAGACTCAGTGAGGAAAAACAACAATTTTCCTCCAATTCATGCAGTTACACTGAGTAATGTTCGTAAGCATGAAGTACTGATCTTGATCACCTAAATTTATATTGTGAATTAATGAACAAAACCCCCTGTGTGGTATGTTTAGCATTTTACATAAGCAGGCAGTTAACATAAGCAGATACTCTGGTCATTTACAATGCAGCATTTTTTAATGTATCCTTCAGGGACTAGATCATACTGCAGCAAGGTTAGAAAAATATCCAAGATGGTGGACGATGGAAATGTTAGATATAAGTACATACTGTATGTACATTTTACTTTACTTCATAGTTCCATCTAATAAATTAGCTTACATTATTTGTGTGATGTATGACGTTTTTGTGCTTATAAAGTGATGTTGTTAGCTTAGCAACATGTGCTAATCTAATACCAAACTTTGGACTAGCTAAGAGCTGTGCTCTTTATGTGAGGAGCACTATTTGTGAAAAAAGAAAAATGTTAAAAGTTTTTGTCGGTGTAGTGTGTTCCAAATCAGTTTCATTTGTTAGTATATTGTGAGAGGAGTCACTTACACAGAACACATTTTATTAATGTGTTAGTTGGATGTGTTTAACCATTACGTTTAAATCTAACAGCATCCTACAGATGACACAGTAGGCTATTATAAAATGCCACAATGTAGAAAATAAAACAAAAAAAACCTGCATTTTCACTGCCTTACATCTTGCGTTTTTAAATGCAAAAATGCATTCTAGATTAATAATTTGGCATAGCGTTTTTGGCATTCCAACAACATGGCACACACATTAAAATCCTTAAAAACTTTTTACAAAGATGTATTTTTTTATTATTCCACTACCCTCCAGTGTGCGTTTCATCGATTTAAACGGAAAAAAACACATTCTGTGTGAACAGCCCCTTATGATATCTATATTTGACTATGTAGAGTAAACACACAGTATGTAGGTTTTAGAACAGAGTTTAGGCATGGTTTTGTGTATTGTAGGACCAAGTGTTGTGTGATATTGAGAGATCAGTTTGATATTTGTTTTCTGCAGTAGATGGTGAATATGTAGGATGCTGGATATTGTACGTGTAGGAGTTTATTCCCAAGCGGTTCAGTGATGTGTGTGAGTACTTGCCTGTTGAAATGCAGAGCCTTGAAATTCCGAGGGCACACGCTTCCTAGATGATTAGCGTGGTTCAAGCTAGCAATCTCCAACAAAAAGCTTCAGAGTTTTTTTTTTCCAAGAGATGGGTACTTTCCATAGCAGTTTAAAAGAAAAAATGTACTGCAGATTAATGAGTCAAACTGTTGGAATACAGCTGATAATCTAAAGATAATTATTGCACCTACCTGTAGCATTAAAATCAAATCAATAAGTAACCATATCTTATAATACTAAAATAAATACATAATACCCATCTGCTTTGTTCTAAAACACAATGAGCTGCTTAGAGAGGGAAATTTCAGAATTTTTCTGTGAAAAAAAAAATCTAATGTATGCTTTTATGTGTACTTATTATAAGCATCACTATTAGCTTAGCAACATGCTAGCACAACAAAAATAAATTGGCCTATGCAGCTCACTAGGCTTTGTAACCAGGCTACAGAGATTGGAAATGAGCGAACACATCTTTCTCAGTTTTATTCAGTTTATTTCTGTAACTGCATGTCATTATTCATAATTCAAAACTCCCTGTTGATGCATTCAAAAACAATACAGTATCTTCATACATATCAAGAGCAACAATTAAAAACCTGTACATCTGTGTTCAAGGTGTCCCCTCACGGACTGCTATTTACACACTCAGCATCTTCCCTGCAGAGGACGCCACTAAAATAACGGCTACTCGAGGTCTGGAGGACTTCAGACCCGGCAGGTAAAAATCTGCAACACACTGCTGCCTGCTTCCTCATTCTCTATACTTGAGAGTCTTGTCTATGCTAAGTCAAAATGAAGGAGAGGACGCTTATGCTATAAAGGAAGTACAACCTTTACACAGGAGCTGTCAGAATGAGATTTTTAGCCCCATCTGAACACTTGAAACAGTTTTAACTGCTTTCTGCTGGCTTGCAAGTGGCGACCTCCATATGCACTGAATGGGGGAAAGCGAAACAGTGACTGCAGCCAGCCAGATCAGCACCAATGGAGAAAAAGAGATCGCAAGAATTCAGACCGGGTGGCTGCCTTACAGAGGTTCTCTACTTCCTTTATACGACAGAATGTCCTCTGCTTTCATTATCGTGGGCCGAACTGTCTGGCACACAGAGGTGTGAAAAGCATTGAGAAATTATACTGACATTATGGGTATGGTGTCAGATGTTTAGAGTAAATAGTAAAAAAAAAAACTTTCTCAAGTTAAAGTGCAAAAATGTGCACATTGTACTTAGTATTTGAAAGTAAACGTCTTGGTTTTGAAATAGACGAGACATGAAAGTGAGATGAAATCACAAGACAGTAGAAATTTTGTCATTTAAGTAAGTTTGCTGTACAAACTTCAATCTAGAATTGAAAACTTGTTAGAATTTAAAAACAAACTTTAAAACCAGTCTGAAATTGTTAAATTGTGCCATTAAATTAATTGTTAAATTCTGTTCATAGTTGTTTGACAGATGAGTATAATTGTTTATAGTATTATAGTATGTGTTTACAGTTATTTTAACTTATGTATAACTTATTTTTTACTAACGGCTACTATTATTTTTATTATTTTATTTTTGTTAGTAGCCAAGGCAACATTTAAATTGTAAAGTGTAAATAATTAATCTAATTTTTATATTTTATTTTATCTCAGTTTTACTTTAATTAATGAAAACTTTTTAATAGTTATATTTAATAATAACAACACTGGTTTATAAACTGATCGCCAACAGTTTTCTCACTTCAGTCATATTAGTCTTCAACAATGCATATAATATAAATATGTCCATAATTGTGGCCAAATACATTTTTTACATATTTCAACTTTCAGGTTTTTGTCATGACGGCCAGGAAAATTTGCCCTTTTTTTAAAAGATTTAAAAATAATGTAAAGATTTAAAAAATTTTTTTTTTAAATTCTCACAAATTTTCAGTTACAAATAATAATTCTAATAATGAAGTACAACCGCTCAAGCACTTTACACCCCTGCTGCCTTCTATCCTATATTTCTAGAATATAGATATAAAAACATCTCCTTTTCTTTTCTCTTTACAAATAAAAGTGTCCTTGTTCTGTACAATGGCTGACTCCTTACAAGGCCAATATAGCAAATTCAAGTTGAAAATTCAAAGCTGAAACACTCCGTTTGTGATTTGACATTTTAAAAGCGTCAAACTCAGAGGGCCAAACGCCCATCTGGATTTCTCTCGGTAGAGGGAAAGAGTATGACATCATTGATTAGCATTTAAATGGCACATTTGCAGACATTATTATAAAAAAACAAAACAAAAACATTGCATCACTGTATTCATATATCGGTTGGCTCAGAGTATGGCTCATCTTTGAGACTACATCTCTGACTACTGAACACCTAAGGGTCTAAACTGTCTCCGGTACAAGGAAACCTATATGGAGCGGACACATGTTCAGTGGGCATGCTAATTCTTATTTTTGAGGACTACATACTTGTGGTCTGTGTGTCTCTAAATCTTGCTTTTAATATGATGTTGAAGACGTCATGAAGAGGAATATAAAAGAGGGCCAGAGTGTGCAAAAACCACAGTGGGCACTAGGGGGCAATCAAGCTGTCAGATCAGATTCCACAATTTGAATAATTTGAAACTGGCAACAGATGTTGTATAAAACATTGCAATTGGCCTCGTGGGCTGTGGAATACAGTATCATGCCATGGGGACGTTTAATTTCATTGTAAGGGCCAGTGCTATTAAAACTAGTATACTCACTACAGACATGCAAGATTGAATTATAAGAATCATTTTATATATCAAGCTTCTCATCAAACCAGTGGGCACCTCGGTTTAAAATGCTGCACGTGTCTCATGGATAGCTCGACAGTGCTGTATATTTCTGATATGTGAGACATTGGGGGAATCGAGAATACAAATAAAATTTTTAAAAAAAGTCCAGATAGGTCTATAATTATATACAATAAGCTTGTTTTCTCATAAGATCTGCTACAGTAAGGGAAATGCTACAGTTTTAATGTTTTTGGAAAAACAACGAAATCTTCCCCCTCACAAAAATAAACCCAAACGACACATTTACAAGGCTCATCCCAGTTTCTGTACAGTACGTGCTGATGCCAATGGGATAGTCAACATCAATACCCAGGCTGGTTGAGGATTCTGAGCGCAGTGAACTTCAGATGACACCTCAGATGTACAGCTGAATGCTGCGTAATACTCATGTATAAGCCCTGATTTAAAGTGTTAACACTTAACACTTAAGATCGATCGAATTGCAAATTGCTAAATGCTTACAGGCTGCGAATGGCAACAGAACTGGCATGTGATCTTCTTACAGCACAGTAAACACCTCCAGTGATAAATGAACACATATTGTATTCTATTTTTAAATTCTATCTTTAGTATAGTTAAATAAATTTAGATCTACTCAATAAAATAGTATGTAATTTTGTATGTATACAGGGATGCATTTTATCCTAATTGATTTATCACAGATGATTTTACTGTGCATATTTCTAGTACTCAGCTTTCCGATGAGCCTGCCTAGAGCTTAGCTTGGTATGACACAGAACAGAAAGAGATAGCACTTATTGCTCAGACAGTTCTGAGGTAAAGATCGATGCATAAGCTGGTGGTACAGCATGTCTGATTATCACCGGATCTCCTTTAAATTTTCGGTTTCGATTCACCAACCTGCCTGTGTATTTTAACAGTACACAAAATTACGAATCTCATATCTTAGGTAGAAAAATCCTACCGCAATTTTTGATCAGTAAGTCTTACAAAATGCATAGAAGACCTGTATCAAAATGCCCTTTTTCTTCTTCTTGGTTTTTTTTTTTGTTTAGTTTTTAAGTTTTTTTTTCTTTTTGTCTCCTGAAATGAAGATTCCGATGATGCTCGATGCTGATTGGTGGAGGGCTTGGCATGAGGACCGATCAGGCCTTCGTTTTTTCTTTTTCGCAAATTTTCAGAAATGTCGAGGGCAATGAAATGGGTCTGAAATACTGAATCGGAAAGCATACAAATGCAAAAAAGTATCACAATGGAAAATAAACCAAAACTTTGGGTCCTGATTTTCAGCTTGAGGGAAGTCTATGTCTCGTATAAAGGAATATCGCATGAGGCACTTGTAATGGCTCTCTTTCACTTTGACTCACTTAGCTGAAGTTTCGCAGAGCGTGTGCAGAATATTTTCCCCAACTCGTGAACCAAGTCTTGCAAAGATATAGATGTTAAAGAGGCAGAACAGTATTGTGTTGCACACTTTCTACTATGCTACGTCTTATGTTCTTTTACTTGTATTTGTTTCTCTTTTTTTTTTTTTTGGTAAACACTGGCTAAAGAAGCAGAAGGCACCTGGAGAGGTTTGATACGGCTCACTGGCCTTATAATAAAACTTTAGTTCTGTTATCTTCCTTCCCCCCTCTTTCAACAGCAAGACCACCGCGCACACAGCAGGGGAGGGGTTACAGTCCAGTCACAAACAGCAAGCAGCTAATAAAATCTCTTTAATCGCTTAGTCCTGCTCCTGAAGATCCGTTTTCGATCTAGTTTACTTTCAGAAATGTAGCTCTTCAGGGGCACAACTGAGCGATCGTGTCTTAAATAAATCTTCCTTTTTATAATAGAATTTTTGTTGCATTCTTAAGAAAATAAATGGAAAATATACTAAATAAAAATGTCAATGATATGAAAAGACACATGCTATGAAGGACATCATGAATCATAGACGCATACTAACTGACCTTGTAGTTACTATCATGCTAGCCATACCATAATGGCTGCATTTGCTCATTTTCTCTCCTTGACCACTGGATGGCGAGAAAATCAAGGATTGATTGGCCAGAGTGGGAGATTTGTGCGGTATCTGGATGATACCAATACCACAACTCTAGAACTATATAAATACGGATTTGAGACGGAAAAGAAACAGATGGGGTGGTGGTGTACTGAAAACCACAAATAGAGAGAGACAGAGCTGGAGAGGCTGGATGTGAGAGACAAAGTGTGTGTGTGTGTGTGAGTGTGAGAGAGAGAGTGTGAAAGAGACAGAGGAGAGAAAGTTAAAGGGATAGTTTACCCCCCCCAAAAAGTAAAAATTTGTAGTTTAATAACACTCAAGTCGTTCCAAACCTGTATGACTATTTTCTTCCTTGAAACACAAAAGGAGAAATTTTGAAGACAAGCTTCACAAAGGATGCTGAAGCAGGATCATCAAAGTGAAAAGGCTATCCTTTTAAGGTGCATTCACATAATAACATTAGTGAAAATTTAGCATGCAAAAAAAGCTCTGTTGTATATTTCAATAGTGTAGCGTTGTATAAACCACAGCTCACACCAAATTCACTTTCAAACCCAAGCAGGTTTCTGTTGATCAATGCTGCAAATTTGCTTGACCAACTTAGGTTGATGCAAAATACACATAGGGAGATCTTTCAGCCTCCCAATAAATTCCAGTTGGTGTGAATTTCTATTAAAATAACTTAGCAAAAATTAGCTGAAGAAGGGTGAATAGGACAGCACCTTTATTCACTAAAATCTGCTCTAGTTCTCTTTGCAATACTCATGATAAAAGTATCAAAGATTCATAAATCATTTTTTTAATCAATTGATTAGATTCACAAAAAACTGAATTTTCCTAAACTAGTTTCTCACACACAGCTATAATATAACTTCACAAGACTTGGAATATAGTATACAAGTCATATATTTTTGATCTTTTTTGATTCGTAAAAGCTTCAGTACCCATTTACTCATGTGAAAAAGTGCAACTATTTAGTAAATTCCTACAAACAGTCATACTGACTTGGAACGTCATCAGGTTATGTTTTTAGGTGAACTATCCCTTTAAGGAAATAGCATTAGGACCACAGTCCTCCCTTTTTCTGGCTCAGCCTTTTCCCCTCTAAAACCTGAGAGAGTTTGTGAGGGCTGGGGACTAGCCAGGGTCCCGGGGCTGTTGTCGGAGATCCAGGGGCCTGTAGAGGGCTGATGGCATCCAGGGGCCACTGAGTCCCCGAGAATGCGATGCTGGCTGCAGACACACTGACTTCAGAGAAGCTGTGAGCCGATTCGGCATCATCATCATTGTCCAAAGGCATGAGGAAGGAGAAAGGTGTGCGCTGTGTGACCTCCGTTGTGCTGGTTCTGGTGTGATCCCTCTTTTCTCTTCTGACGCTGCCTCTCTTGTTCTCTTGGTCTGTTTGGAGACCGTTCTCTCTCTCTGAACTAGCATCCTTCACTTTTCGTCTTCTCTCTCCAATGCTATGACTTTTTTGCCTTCCTCGTTGTCGTTCATCTTCTCCCTTTCTTTCTCCCCGTGTGTTGTCCTCTTTTTCTTCTCTCTGTGGCCCCTCTTGGCTCCTCAGCGTGCCGGGTAAACTCCGTGAACGTATCTGTTGCTCTCTTCCTGCTGACCAGGAGCTGCCTTCCTCCGCTCCTCTTCCTCTGCTCCTTCCCCCTGATTCCCTTCTTTCCTTCCCCCTCCTCTCTCTTTGCTCTCCTCCACTGTCATCCACCCATCTGCTGCTCCTCGAAGGAGATTGATCCACTGTAGCCATACGCTGCTCCTCGGAAAAGAGGGAGGAAGGGGAAACGGCTCCAGCTTCATGGTCTGAGAAAGAAAGAGAAACGTTATCTACAAAAAAAACTACAAGAGAAGGTGTCGGATGATGGAGAAGTGGGTGAATGAATGACAGCACAACCATGTGATGTACCAATGACTACACTGTCAGTAAAACAATGGCATTTGCATTTTGTTGCATTAACAAAAAAAGATTATTATGGTAGGGAATTCCTGGTACCTGTTCTGATTTTTTTGACTGAAAGCACATCTCAAATCAATATTTGGGACTTTAGGAATCTCTGCGATGATAGTTCTTTATCAAAGGCTATAATTAAACAGAAAATGGTTATCAGTTACAACAAAAGCATCATGCCTTTTTAAACTGAAAAGAAAACAGATTTAGTTAAAAGTATAAATATAGTATAAAAATATTGCACCAAAAATCTGTTGTGAATTTTGTTACACTTTACTTTGTCAAATTCTCTGTATTTATCAAACCATTACCTATGACTTTTACCTCAAAGAATTCCTAATTTGCTACTTAATAGTTTGTAAGCTAGCGGTTACAGTAAATGTGAGGTATTTGGTAGGATTAGGGATGTAGAATATGGTCATGTAGAACATGTGCTTTGTAAGTACTAATAAACAGCCAATATGTTAATAATAGGCATGTTAATAAGCAACTAGTTAATAGTGAGAACTGGTCCTATAAGCAAGTGTTACTGTGACTTTATAATAAACTTAAAAATAAATAAATAAATAAAACATTTATATTATGATGATTATTATTATATACACTACTGTAAGTGTGGGGGGTCAGTAAGATTTTTTCTTATTCAGCAAAAAATGCATTAAACTGTTTAAAAGTTCCTGCCATTATAGGAATAAATAACATTTGGCAGTAAAAATAAACATTACTGTTGTACTGTATTATTGACTACATAAATGCAAAATTGTTGAGCATAAAATAATTCTTCCAAAAACATTTTAAAACAATTTGGCCATAATATTTTCAATTGATGTGTACTGTATATATATATAAAATAACATGACGCACTTAGTGTCAGAAAAAAAATAGGAAATAGCAGAATGTAGAAGGGAGCATGAGAACTGTGAGATCACAAAGTGAACATTAAAGAAGACAAAATGACAACCAACAGGAACGAGGAACGGTTACCAACCGCGTGTTTTCTGTCCGGCCGATGACATAGAAGCAAGGCTCGCCCTGCTTCGAGTTAGTCATACAAAGAGATAAGCTGGAAAGCTCCACTGGAGGAGAGTTCAAGAGAGAGAAAGACAGCGAAAGTATGAAGTTGTGAAAGACAGGAAGAGAAAGAAGTAAATCAAGAGAAAATTCCAATGCAGAGTTGCAAAAAGTACTGGTAAAAAGCTAGAGGATTGAACTTATATCCCGAATGCTTTTGGAAACGTCCTGAATGTCTGTCATCACCTTGTTTTCTACCAAGTTTTTATGGACAAACGTATCATTTCATCATTTCAAATATACTCTTACCTGCCTATGACCCTGATTAGAAGAATCTGATCAACAGGGAAGCAAATCTTTTGTAAAATATTTTGGCCATTGGTTGTTGATTACTCTTATATGAACCAAAATTTCTCAAATCCTTTATTCCTATACATTACTCTTTCTCCCCTCACCATAATCCGGTACGTATCCATTGCCTTTCTTCAGTATGAGATGTATCCGGGCTCCTCCCTTTCGGATCTGCTCCACGGCCTGGCTGTGTGTCATCCCAGCTGTGCTGTCTCCATTTATCTCCACGAGCTGATCACTCACCTGCAATATGAGTCAGCAAAATCCTCTGTGACTCAGCACAATGTCAACAACAGGACCTAATCCCAGCATGCCTCAGCATAATCTTCACAACATGACTCAGTGCTGCTTCTAGTGCTTGAATCACACTTTCAAACATCCCTGACAGCATCAAGTGAAAAGTTTATTTATTAGTGTCCTAAAAAATTTACTCTGTGTGTGTGTGTAAACTAACCTGCATTTTCTGACTGCGTGAGGCCGGTCCACCCTCCATTAGACCGAGCACATACAGCCCCATGTTATACTCACTTCCACCTCGCAAGCTAAAACCAAACCCTGTTGGCCCCCTCTCAAGATCAACGTTGTAATACTGGGAATCCTGGAGAGGGAGAGAGAAAGCTTTATGTGGTGTAGGGTATGAAATAATGGTTGTAGATAACAACCATTATAAACTACTTTAAAGGGCATGCTAATTCTTCTATACTATACATTGGTATCACACTGTAGAAGCGTCTAAAACAAAAAAGGTGTTCAGAAATGGTGTCCAGTTATAGAGACGCACACATCTTTCCATACAAATTTGTATGAATTTTAACCAAAAGTATTAAGGTTTAAATAAATAGTTTTTTAAAGTCTATGGAACAAAGTGCCTCCACAACCTCTGTAGTCTCACCTTTTGCTTAGCCCGATGCCCTTTTCTTAACCGACTCTCAGCATCAAAGTCAGGGTACTCAGGTAGATTATTGTCTGATGATAAATAGACACTCATAAGTTTAGATACACAGCTTATTACTGTCGAAGTTATTTATAATCTTTACACCGGCGTCCTCTTGTGGAAAATGTTAAAAATACACCACAAGGTCTGGCAGAAACATTACTTCAGAATATAATAAATAAAATATATATTAATATATTTTATATATATTAATAATTACTATATAAATATGTAAGAATAAATTGTTAAATAATAAATAATATTATTAGTAATAAATTATTTTTTATTATTATTTAAATAGCAATTTTCTCAATGCAATTTACAAAAGAAATACCAAAATGTAAGATATAAACAATAAAAACAAAGACATGTGAATATACACTACAATTCAAACATTTTGAAAGAAATTAATACTTTAATTCAGCAAGAATACAGTACGCTAATCAAAAGTGACAAGTTAAGACGTTTGCATTTCTATATCAAAAATTCTGTTTTGGGCTCACTATTAAATAAAGAATCCTGACAAAATATATCTGCATATGTATCTGCATATTTGAATCATATTAAGCTGCGCAACTGATTGATTTTCAAGGATGATTTCTGAAGGATCACATGACACTGAAGACTGGAGTAATGGCTGCAGAAAAATCCAGCTTTGCCATTGCAGGAATAGAATACATTTAAAAAAAAATAATAATAATAATTTACATTTGAAATGTTAAAATATAAAAAGTTATTTTATATTGTAATACTGAACAATATTAAAATTTTTACTGTATTATCAATCAAATAATTGCAGCCTTGATGAACAGAAGAGAATCTTATTAACCCCAATTTTTGTGGAACAGTAGTGCATGAACAAACATCCCCATCTACAAACATAAAACATCATTTAATTAGGAACTTTATCTGAGTGTGGTGTGCTTACTAGTGTGAGAGCGTGGTATAATGGTGAGTCTGAGTGTGTTGCCGGCTCTGCGCAGTATCTGTGCGAGGTCTCTGTGAGGCAGCGTGACCACTGATCTGCCCTCGACCGCCTCCAGCTGATCCCCCGGCTGGATCTGACCACTGCGTGCTGCTGGGCTTCCCCGTCGCACCGTCACAAACCTGTGAGACACTAGAGACGAGGCTAAAGAGAGAAAAAGAGACAGAAAGAAAGATAGTCATCCTCTCTTCCATGTAAATGAAACTAAATTCTTGATACTTTAGAATGGGTCACTAAGTATTTTTTTCCATTTGGTAAAGCATGATGTGATGATACAAAGGGGCACATTTCTAAATGAACTGCATGAATCACTGAATCAAAAGAAGATTATACAGCTGACAAAACACTGAACAAATTCCTCACTTAAACTTTCACGTTTACGTAACCATGGGACATTCTGGAGCACAGAAGTTCTGTGACCTTACTGCCAATCCTAGACACACTGACACAGCCCCCATTATTTAATAGATTATGTGCAAAAATAGACAAATCTTAAAGCTTCAGGAGTTGAAATACAGCACAACTCATAGTCCACGCTACAGGGATCAGTTTTAAAAGTCATAAGGATGAGCAAATTATTCTTTTTATTTATTTTATTGAGCTAGTTCTTTCCAATCAACAATTACTACAAATGTAATCAGTTCCTCACACAAAACTATCACATTCATTAAAAAGTTCCATAGAAAAGAAAAATTTAAATGACATGAGTTTTTCATGAACTATCCCTTTAAGCTGTGTTTTTAGTGTGCAAAATATGTTTTGTATCTAAATTCCATAGGAAAGAATGTTAGATTCCAACTGGGATTGGAATCCAGATCTAAGACTCACACCTCTGCATGAAACGAATAAACATACAGTAGTGTGTGCCTTTGTTCATCTAAAAATTTATTTTGACACATTCTCCATAACACTAAAGGAAAAAAGGCATTGTTCCACAGGATTTCACATTCCACAAAGGAGTTTCCAAAACAAAACTCCTATCAGAAAGGATAACCCTGCAATAACTCACTAGAACAAACTGTTCCACCTGCTAGTTACAACTCTGAGCCATCTTGACATTGAAATCCTATGCATCAGTCATGTTTATTGTACACCTGTGTTTGTTTAATTATTGCGTTCTCTTCAGTGAAGTTCCAAGTTTCACTGTTGTCGTTATTTGATGGGCCTGTTCTCACCCTGCGTAGCCTATTGTTTGTCAAAGACGCTTTGAGTATGATGTGTTTTGTTCCACTCCAACCTCGTCTGTCCACATTATTCAGCCTTTCACTCTTGGCCAAACAAGAGGTTGGTTGCCAAGATTGTAATCTCAAAGACCTGCGTACAATTACCCTGAGCACTAGCCATCATGTTACACAGAGACAGTCAATTAAAGAAAGAAGAGCGAGACATAAAACATCAGACAGCAGACTGAAATACTGCTCTGTTGCCTTAAGCATCCTGCTCCATATACGTCTTTGTTGAGAGATGTTTCTGCAAGTGATGTGCAAACGAAAGGCACAGAAATACACCAAATTTAGACTGGCATGCAAGTTTTCATAAAAGAGAAAAACAACCACCTCAAAAAAGGAAAGACAGAAAGAGGCTAAAGGATATGGTTAAGAATAGAAGAACAAGGGCATGTTTTCCACAGACAAAGGCCGCTGTTTATCAAACACGAGCAAACAAATGTTCCTTAAATTATCCTACAAAATTATGATTCTACTGAATGTGACCATTTATGTAAGATTTTAACAAAATGTTTTACTAGGGTTTCATGAATAAGGCCTGAGATTAATAAATGTGGCAAGTGAAAGTAACAAACAAGCATGAATATCAAATTGAGAGAACTGTGATGAACCTATGATGTAAAAAAATGTATACTACAAACAAATGCTGCATTCAGCAATGAGCCCTGACTGGATCATGGCTTCCACAAAAATATTACACAGCCAAAATATTAAATAGCAGTTTTAAACATTGATAGAAGTAAGAACAAAGGTTTCTTAAGTACCAAATCTATATTAATTATATAACTATAATCTATTATATAACTTAACTTTGCCACTTAATAATAAAACAGTTTTAGAACTGTATTAATTTTATTTTGATTGTATTAATTCCCAATATTAATGGTTTTGATTAAATAAATATAGCCATGGTGGATATCGCCCACAGTTGTATTTGTCAGCGTTTCCTAATCTAATAGCTCCTCAGGCATACTGTTTAGCAGTGAAGTTGGCATCTTTAGATACGGAGCCACTGGGCAGTATTGGCCAGTGAATTGACCTGTTTGTATTGATCGTGCACTTGTGTGGGGAAACGACAACAGGATTGAAACAGTTTCTTTTTTTACTTAGACATATGTGAAATAGGATTCTATGCATTTAAGCTGCAGCACCACAAAGGTGTGCAAGCTCTGTATATTAATAGGAAATAAATGACACAAACAAAGGAAACAGTATTGCACTGACACAGTGGGCAGCAGATATGAATAAAGATGCCATAAAAGAACAAACAAATGTTAGAAATACTCTTCTAATTTACACTTTGCTGCGTCTTCTGAGCAAGAGCCAAAAACACTTCCTCACAACATGAAAGTGCCTTTTAGATCTGTACAAAGAGTCCTGACGCTTCCTCAGTTGTGAATCTGAGAACACCTGTAAGATCTTATGGATCCCATTGCTAAAGATAATAGATCTGCAAAGCCTTCAAACTAGAGTAATCAGAATTTAGTTCAACTACTAACAGAATATCTGATCTGTATGCACTTTCTTGAGAATCCCGGAGAGAAATCACTACACACGACAAGAGCAAACAAACATGTGACAGAGAGAGATTAAATATACATGTAAAACAAGCTTTTCCATGATATTTTCCATGCAATA
Source organism: Enteromius mattozi (assembly GCA_032359235.1). NCBI lineage: Eukaryota > Metazoa > Chordata > Actinopteri > Cypriniformes > Cyprinidae > Enteromius > Enteromius mattozi. The sequence goes on from JAUMHE010000318.1 coordinate 3,012,164, forward strand.
ACAATAAATAGGGACTGGAGCTTTCAAGCTTCAGAAAGGACACAATAAAACATTTAAAATAGTATGAAGTAGTCAGTATGAAAGTATAGTTTATCTGGCTCCAATGTTTTGTTTGACGAACAGACTAAATTGTAATGTTATGTTACTGCAGTGGTTTTCAATGAATAACTGAAATGGTCTTTCCTCACACAAAGCTATTATATGACTTCAAATTTAGTGCATGAGTAACTTTTATGGGGCTTTTTGGTCATTTTAGAATTTAATTAAATTGAAAAGCTTCATTTTGTACATTCTCCAAAAACTCCCCTTTTTGGAATATGAGAATATTGTTTGCTGAATAAATTGTTCAATCTTTTGTTTAATGAGATAATCCTGTATGTGTAGAGCCCAGGTGAGAGTGTGTTCAGGGTCATGTGAAGCTTGTTGTACTGGACGAGAATGTTCTCCCACGTACCACATCGTTAAGTGATGCCAATTTTTACCAAACCTACATTATTCATGAGTCCGTCTATTATTCATAAGTAACACATTCATGCATAATTCATAACGTGTAAAACATCTTTGTTAATGAGCATATTGTTCTCTGGGTTATTTATAGAAATGGACATACAGAGCCAAAACATTAAAACGGTCATTGTGTTTATACGGGGGATCCGTTTAATAAACATGGCACAGGGGGTTTATGTCATTTCATAAAAGTCTCCCTCATGATAAAGAAATAAATAAAAGGGATGAATAGAGGGGTACAGCTGTTTCTGACCCAGCTGTCTGAAAGAAAGAGAAATGCTCTTTGGGATTTGTAGTTACTGAACATCAGAGTATTTTGGCTTCATGAAGGTATATGGTATTTGTTACATAACTGTTATCAAACACTTCAGATGAATCCTATAAATCTACTCTGTTATGAATGACACAGAAAAACATGCATGCCTTCTAAAGCTTATAACACAGTTTAGTACTGAAAGAGCCATTTTGTATGTTTTTTTAACAGTAAATCTCCACTTTCTACAGGAAAAAAATGAATTTTATGTTATATATAAATATACATATATAGTAGTCAACATTTGAAGTGGATCAAAACCTTTCATCCAAATTGTCCTAAAACCTACAAGTGTTTCTGTCTTAGGACAACTTTGATCAGCTTTTTTTGATCCACTTCAAATGTTGACCAATGTTGCAATAAATTAGCAATTCAGCACTGACATAAACAGGTGCACAACAAAAGCACGGGTGAAACTTTAGCTACTCTTTAAATGTGTGAAATAACTGGGTTGTGCTTTAGAACTTTTACACAACACCTTGTTTCTGTTCACCTCCACTATTCATGAGCCTCTGTTATTTCACGTCTGGGCAGATTTCCCCTGAACTGCGAGCCAATGAGCCGTAAGAGAGCCTAGTTTTTGCACACACCACAGGGTTCGGTGGGAAGAACAGAGGTTTTGCGTGTTGTGGAAGCCGAGTTCAGACGGGGGTCGAGAGTGGATGGCTGCAGCGCTCTAACAAAACTCTTCATGCAGAGTAGAGAACAGAAGGACTCATGCCGAGATTATGACCTTTTGTCACATGTCAGAAAAACACACGCACACATGTTTACCTGAACTCCTGTGGGCTTCTATTGTTACTGATTAAAGCTGAAGAGTATTTAAATTAATATACTTTCTCCTATTCTAGTTCTTATGCAGATAAATATAACGAAGATTCCTTTCAAAATATTGTTTGGCTTGTTTGAGCATTCCAACCAGCCTGACAACAGTTTAACCAATAGGGTATTTCGGAGTGGGGCTATCTGATGAGCCAGCCAATGGTAGAGAGAGGACGTGGGTATTTGAGGAAATCAAAAATGGTATTTTTGCAATTTCACACTTCAGCTTCAAGTAAATTTACTACAGAACCTACCTGACCTTTCAACCAATAGTGCTAGGTGGGGGGTGTGGCTATCTGATCAGCCAGCCAGTGGCGAAGAGGGGGAGTATTGCGGTTAAAAATTCTGTCCTTTTTTTTTGTCGTTCCATTTGAAATGACACATTTCAGCTTAAGTTATAATTAGTACAAAACTTCTAAATCTTTCCTCACTTTATGGAACCACTGCAAACTAAAGTCCTTTACTTCAAAACTCCCTCATTTTCTAACATTTGCATACTTAATGCATTAACAACACCCTTCAGTGATCAGCGAGTAAATGATTCAGTGAGTACATGACCAGTGAATAAATAAAAAGCACAATTTGTGTCACATGTGCCTGGGTTAAATTTGCAATGCAGGTTTCAATTTATATTATGTGAAAGTACAGCATTCTCTGTGTGAATGTCTGTTGAAATTTTCATGAAAAAAAATAGTTCCTCCATAAAGAAAAACTCAATTTACTTAACCTCATGTGATAAAAATATCTGCTTAACAACAAGTGACCAAGTGTGTGTTAATACTTTTCTACCTTTAAAAACACTGAACAAAAACAAATAAAAACATTTTTACACACAAGTACACATTATGGAGCTGAAACACACAAATGCAGATCACAGCATTAAAGCTAATGATGACTGATCATCAGACCCAAACACTCCATTTACATCAGGCTGACCCTGCAGAAAAAAAAACAATCCCAACACTGCTTTAAACAACAGCAAATGATCCACAATCTGATTCTGCAGTGAAACTTTGTTTCAGACACAGCCTTAGAGTGTCCAGCATTGAACGAATTGATTTCACGCATCCTATCTAAAGATCCAAACCACATGTCCAAAAACAACAAAAAAAATCATAAACATTCAAACATCCACATAAGCATGTTTGCATTCCTTTGGGAAAAAAAATGCAAAACCAACCATCTGCTTAATATTTAATCTTATCCAGCTTATTAGTTCTTGAATGTAAATATGCGCTAAAACGAACAATGCAGAACCTCACATGACATTGAGAAAATATGCTCAACCAATGATCCAGAACTTGCGATGTCTGTTAACATGGCTAAGCTTCACGAAACAGCATCAGCTGACCCTAGAACAACTCGTTCCTCTGAAAATTGGAAAGGGGCATAAGACAACGCCTTAAGGATATTGCACATTGAGAGGATACAGATAAGATACAGACAATCTTATATTGAGCACAACTGGAACGAGCATGCAGCGTTTCTCATTTTCTCTGTCCCACACACGCACACGCACACACACACACACACACACAGCACATTCCCTACAAATGACCTCATGTAGATGATCTCATACACTTGATAAGATATTCAGGCTGAGCAGCTCATAACAGTAATAATTTAACTGAGAGACAAAAAATATAGAGATACCATATTCATGTGTTCTGGTATGATTGAACAGATTTCAAAGAAGACCATGGTAGACGAAAACAAAGTATCAATATGATACCATCGCCAAATAATACTAAAAACTAGTAATAACATGGTGCCATGAGTTGTTTTGGATTTGTGTCATGGCAGTACCATATACTGTAAATACTATGGTAAATGAATTGTGTTACACTTTATTTTAATGTGTCCTTGTTAGAATGTAATTATTATATTATTATTATTATACATTTAAGTACAGAGTAATATTAATTAACTACATGTACTTACTATATGGTTAGGTTTAGGATGAGGGTTCAGCTTAGGGTTACCTGCATGTAATTATGCATAATTTATTGTTCTGTAACATGCAACAGGGACACATTAAAGTGTTAACATGAATTGTAGTACCTTGGTAATTTTTGAAATGCTATAGTGTTATCACTGGACCATGGACCAAGTTTTTTTCTAATGAATAAAGCATACACAAAAATATGGTAATACCATTTCCAAGGAATATCAAGGCACCATATTTAAAATTTTAAAAACAGTCACAAAAAGTCCCACAGGACCACCACATTATTTTGAATACAGCATGTACAGTAGTACCAAAGGACTTGTTTGACTTGTACCATGAACGTGCAATGTATTCCTGAAAAAACCTTGTAGTTCCGTATAAATATTATAGAGTACACTATGCTTCAAGGTTTTTTTTTTTGTTGTTCATTGCTAAGGAATAAGAAATTTGGAGCCTTCTACAATGTGGATGATTCTTTGTTCACTGGTCCAACACATCACAGAAGAATTAAGCCTTTCATTGGCACTGCCAGTGGAAATATTTCAGGCATGTGACTGAGTGCGCAGGTGAACCCCATCTCCAGGATGCTCTGAAGTATGAAAAGTACTGAGATATAATCACAAGGGGGGCACTTCAGAAGAACTATCCCGGAGAGCTCAAAGACTACGGATACAATGAAACACATGCAAAACACTCATCCTGTTCTCTCTCACATGAACAAACTGTTACCTGAATACGCCCTCTCTCAATTCAAACAATCACAACAAATCACCACTAAACTCGATACAGCTGCAGATAATTCATTTGTTTGTTATGTAAAAAGTACCAAGGTCAATAATTAAGCAGAATATAGATATTAAAATATATATAGAGAGAGTC
>JAUMHE010000318.1:3016732-3032720 GCA_032359235.1 Enteromius mattozi
TAATTTTCAGTATTGTTTTTTGGCCCATTATGTCCTGTTGAAGATTTTTCATCTTGATGCATGATTAATCTATATATCTAAACAATAATTCATAACCGGTGGGCACATCATATCTGATAGCCTGTGGGCAGCACTCTGACACATAGCATGGTTGCGTTTCTGGCGAATTCGAGTCCTGGCTCGTGGCCCCGTCCCCCTTCTCCTACTTTCCTTCCTGTCTGCTCTCTGTACTATAACCACGAATGCCAAAGTAAATTTTTAAAATAAATAAAAGATTAATAATCAGTCATTTCAAAACCCACATCGATCAACCGTTAATCTGAAGACATCGAGCTCTACGGTGGTTACGGCCCTGCATGAGCCCAAACCACAAGAAATAAAACACTTGTTTGCATGTGGGTATAAACGTGCTCTGTTCATGCTCTGAGGTGTCTGCTGGGTCACGTGACCCTGGTGTCATGGTGTAATTGCGTGGTGGGGAGGGGGGGTGCAGACAGTGAGACAACCGGACAGGATCACAACGCTAATGAGAGACTGCAGCAGTTAATTACAAAGGAGAGAGAGAATGAGCGAGAGAGAGAGTGGCATAGAGGGTAGGGAGGGTGAATATGAGGAGGGGGAGATGGAGTGAGACACTCTTTTGTCCCAAAGCTGCATCCTCCCAGAATAGAGATGGAGAAAGCTTTTATTCGCTAGCACACACATGCACACATCCTCCCTGATCCGCTCAGGGAGGCAGCGTGTACCAGGACCATGTCTGTGTGTGGTTATCTGTGTAGGTGTGCGAGTGTGTGTTTGTAGGAGCTCTCTCTCTCTTTCTCTCTCTGGTAGGGGGGAGGCCCTGGAGCCAGTTAAAAATGGTGTTAATTTCTTCTCCTATGGGAGAGGAGAACGGTCTCTCCATGGCAACAGAGAGAAGGAGCCGAGGGGAGGAACACCAGAGCAGCACCATCCGCGACCCTCTCTCATCACACACACAAGCACATGCGGTACACACAAAAACAAGCACACACACACACTGACAATGTATACATGCACATAGATGCACATAACTTTGCATACTGCGTTTATACATTCCTTCTACATTCCTATAGATTCAGACGCAAGGGTTCATGTATGTGGACCAGTTCTACTTATGTGAATCCCAAAAAGCTCAAAAAGACAATAGTGTAAAAGACAGGAAAGAGGATACTGGATCAGATCACCTACTTCTGAATCAAACATCCATTTCAAGTAGGAGGCTTCTCACTTCTAAGAGACAGACTGAAGTGGGTCAATCAAGCGGTGTGTGTGGTAGCACAATCAGAACAGTTCTTAGTGTAGACAGTGTAACATTTTTGTCCTCTGATATGAAAGCTTGCAGCTAACAATGCAAACTTTTAGTCAAATAAACTGAAAAAGAGGTGACACTGGTTTATTCAAATGCAGCAGATGGACTTCATCATGCAACTTTTAACTTAATACCGCTTGAACGTCAGTTATTATTTTTAACTTCAAATAATCCTGAAAAGTCATGTTTTCCATTAAAACAATAAGCAGCACAACTGTTTTCAGCACTGGTAATAATAAGAAATGTTTCTCAAACACTGAATCAGCAAATCACTGGAATAATGGCAGCTAAATAATTCAGCTTTGCCATCACAGTTGATCAACTTCATCAAAGTTACATTTGAAACTATATTGAAAATAGAACACTGTTATTTATACTGTTATTTTACATTGTAATGATATTTCACAATATTACTGTTTTTACTGTATTTTTGAACAAATAAATGCAGCCTTCATAGAATGAGACTTTTAAGTTTGATAAAAGTATCCTTGTTTGAGTTACTCCGTTTTGCTAGATAAACTTAAATGAAAAGAACTTAATTTAAGGACTTTTGGGTCAGTGCTAATGAAGCATACGTGATAAAGAGAGTCTTTATGTCAGTGGTCATTGTGGCTGTCTTGTATGTTCCGTGTGGACAGCACAGTGCACTCTGTGGGCTTTTCATGTCGTAACCTGCTATTGCAAATGCATCATGCAAAACTGTTAGCATTCATGCAAATGACTGGTAGATAAAAGGCCACTGTTGAGGCAGAGAGTGTCTTTGGGTTTGAAGGGGTGGGGAGGGGAGCTGAGGGAAGGTCTGTTTAGATCCCTTTTTCTCCAAGGCTCTCTGCAGATATGCTCGCTAATTAATCACTTATCATAATGAGATTTTTGCCTGATTTTTTTCCTCACTGATGTGCTAATAATGGAATCGAAAAGCGGTTTGCTACAGTTTAAGTCCGTCTCTTCTTCACGCATTTGAGTGTGGATACGTGTTCTGTTGTCAACAGCAATTTGGGTGGATGTGTGTGTATTTTTGAGATCAGTCGCCAGGAGAAGCAACTCCTTCAGGAAAGAGGACAGAATCTCCTGATCCCTGCAGGCCGGACAACAGCATCTCTTGAGACTGTTTCTCTGTACAGATCAGCCTTCTGCTGACCTGGAGTTCTGAGCAAGAGAGGGTTGACACTAAAAAATACACACAAACATGCACACACTGGTGAAAATAGCTGACCACAATGTTGCATTGGACAAGGTGTCGGTTCCTAAGATTTTTTCCCCTCACTGTCTCTGATGCAAAGAATTATTGGATATTTCTAGGTTGTGACAGCTTGTTTTTACAACAAATATGTAATGTAGCTACCATCTTGCTTTTTTTAAAACACATATTTTGCATAAGTTATTACCTAGCTATCGTACAGTATTACCATGGGTGCAAGATCAATCTTGGCAGAGCTAAATGTTTCATTTTCCCTTTTTTTAAAACATTTTTACTTGTCTAAAAATTCCCTCTTCTTCTTGACAGATAAGTCACATTAGGTTACAAATATGGTGTAATACACCATAGGTTTTCTGAAAGGCCTGCTTTTGCAGAACCTCTATCATCCCTCAGTAGATATGATGGAATGAGCGAGTCTCAAACGCTTGACGAGGAAATTTCCCCCAGCTCAAAATATGCTCACGGTTGTCTTGCCATAGGCCCATACTGCAGAACACTGACTAAACCTTCCCTCTGCCACACACACTTACACGGCAATGAGGATATTTCTGTTTCCGTTGGCATAGCAACAGAAAGCAATCATTTCCCTCACTTAAAATCTTGCAGCATCCTTTCTTCTCCTTTGCCCCCTTAATAAGAAAAATCTTTAAAAAGTCTCTGTCTCACTGGACTCTTCATCAGTTTTTGAAAATCAACAGAGACATAGATGAAGGGGAAAAAACGAGTGTGTGAGTGTTAGGAGAGCAGTGAGCTTCAGTGAGCTGTAGTATATATGTTTTTGTCAGCATTTGGTGAAAATGCAGTAGATTGTGGGATGTGTTTTAAAGAATGTTTTAATATACACTTAATAATAAACCAGGGCTAGAGTGAGTTTCTGATTGGTGGATGGGCTAATACTGAATTTGCAGGTGACCATATGAGGCTTTATCAAAATTACAAGAATGAACATAAGTCAGTTATGTTTTGTACATTTTGCAGTTGTTTTCAAATGCATTTATAGCTTGGACAGTGTGACATTATAGCTAGTAGTACAATTTAGCATCTCTATAAAATAAAATATTGAATATTTTTAATAATGTATTAGGTTATAAGCTCACTTTTGTAATCAGTCATTGCCTAAACCTATATGCATATTTAACTTAAATACATTAATAACATTAATAACTTGGTGAGAATAGGCATATCACTCAAAAGTTAGGTTCGGTCAATTTTAATCTTTTTTATGTCTCTCATTCTCAGCAATTAAGGCTGTCTATATTTAATCAAAAATACATTTAAAAGGTAATATTGTGCATATTATTATAATTAAAAACAGCTGTTCTCTATTTTCATGTAATTAAAAATGTAATTTATTCCTGTGATGCAAAGCTGGATTTGCTCTCGTCTTCAGTGTCACACGATCCTTCAGAAATCATAATATTCTGATCTGATGCTCAAGAACCATCTCTTATTATTATCAACATTGGAAATAGTTTCACTGCTAATATTGTTTCAGGATTCTTTCAATTTCAAAAGTACAATAAATGAATGTGCTCTTGCTAAAGTATTCATTTCTTTTTAAAAATTCTTATTGACCATAAGCATTCAAATGATGAAGTGTATAAATTATGCTACTAAAAATAAAATAGATTGGGCCAATATAAAGACCAGCTGATGAACGATAAAAGCATTGTCAGCCAATCCGAATCCATCCTGCTATAACGAGCTCGAGAACTTGCGCTTAGAATAAACAGACAATATCGTTTGAGTAAAACCATGAACAACTGGTGAGTAAAACCATAAACGACTGACCGAAAATATCCTTAATTTTAAACACCTGTGAACTTGTGGTCACAACTAAAAATGACATTTCGTGTTTGACTGCGTGTGAGTGTGTTTTTGCTCCCAGTGTTAGCCACAGGACATAACAGGTGATAAATGAAGTTACTCCCCCTCACTAGAAAGACAGCAACAAAGAGAAAGAGCAGGAACAGATCAAGAGAGAGGGAGAGAAAGAATATTAAAGCGATACAGAGAAAGACTTTGACAGACAGAGAGCAGAGAAAGCTTGTGATGCCCTGCAGCTGAATTGAGCACCACTCTCATGAAACAAAGTCTACAGTGGGCCTGTGACACAACAGATACATATTTAATAGCTTTATGAATGATATGTGCGCTGTGAGCCCAGTCAGCACTGACAGAATAGCACAGGCTGCTCGACTTATATGCTATTAGTGGCTTTTTTGCTTCTCTTTCTCGTTCTTTCGTCCACAATGACAGTGTACCTCTTTTAAAACCACACAGGATAAAGTGCCCCTGCTCTTTCAGGTCCCCCTCCTTTTCGCCACCACACACTGAAACTTGGCACACCCATGGTGTTGCTGCATCAGAGAGGCCCTCCGCCACTCTTCTACATCCCACACTGCACTGGGGCTCCAACCCACACCATGGCACCCTGTAGCCCTGCCACCCAGGGGAAGGTGAAAAGGAAGACACTGCTCGACTGGGGTGGGGTTGGGTGAGGTGGGGGGGTTAAGAGACTAGAAAGATGGAGAGGAGAATGTTCAGATGGGAGCTGGCAGGGAGCACCCTGGGTGAAGTCAATTTTGTGTTTATTGCTGATGATAAAGAGAGAAGACCGAGAGAGTGACTAATAAGAGACAGTGTACACTATCTGTCTTCTCACATAAAAATAGAAGCAGGAAATAAAAGCAGAACCAGGAATTAAACATGTTAAAAAAGTGTACACAACAAACACGCCAGTACTTGGTCTTCTCAACCTGCTGTTTTTTTTTTGTAAATGAACATTTACATGATGAAAACAATTAGTATTGTGCTAAGTGGAAGCACATAGATATTATGCCACACTTTCTCTGTATTACTGTAAAAAAAAGAAGAAAAAAGAAAGGTCTCTAGTTGCCTCTGTTCCTCTATTATTCTGCTCTGTTTTGTTTGTTCTTCTTTCTTTGTTTGTTGTCTAATTTGCGTAGAGCAGGTTGGGAAGGATCCCCTACTGTTACATTCCTTAATGAGATAATAACGCTGATGTGAACATCTTGCTTGCTTAGTGTGTAAGTGTGTGAATGGTTGCACTTCCTTGTTCTTGGACATTTTGTGGCATGCTGGTTGGTTAAGAAAATGGCAGGGCAGATATGAAAGGAAGTGACTTCAGCTGCTGGGATTCACTACCCATTATCCTGTTCTATAGTTTGGTTACTGTTAATTGTGAGGTCAAAAAATGACAAGTACTTTAGAAGGTTACGTTACCAAATTATTATATATTGTATATTAATATATTAGTAATTTTATGGACATTTTACGAACATATATGGAAAGTGTTTTAATATTAATACAGCATATTGTGCCTTATTTAAAATATATAAAAAAAATATTAATTAATAAATAATGAATACTTTTGTAATTTAATAATAATTACAAATTTGTTAATAATGGATGAACAAATTATATACTAAAAATAAATAAAATCTTGATGCAGCAACAGGCTTAAACAACACCATGAATTTGGCAGGGATTTTTTTTTCACAACCAATGGGGGGAGTGTCTATAAAATCTGTCTGAAAACAAGTCATTAAATTACATTTTAACAACAGATGCTAAAAAGTTTAACAATGATTGAGCAATGATGGGCCATTTATATATATATATATATATATTGACTCGATATATGGCCAGATAAAGATAACCTCTTTCATCAATCAATCAATCACTTTTATTTATATAGCGCTTTTAACAATACAGATTGTAGCAAAGCACTGAACATTATCAAATAGGAGAATAGAGTGATGGTAATGTATGACGAGATATGACAGAACTGGTCATCTGTGTGACTGACAGATCATTTGTGAGATGTAGTGTATGTGTATGTGTCATGCAGTGACAGGAGGCTGTATTAGGATGCACGGAGTCTCCACAGAGGGACTGAATGACTGATGAAGGGTAAAACAAATACGGCATTAGGGAGCTGTTAAATAATGATAGTGAATGGCAGTGTATACAGACCTCAGATCAGCCACATGTCCTCAGAGAAAGAGAGAGAAAACGGTGGGTGGAGAAATGTGAGTGTATGCAGGGGGGAGGGCCGTATTTCTCAACAAGTAATGCATATGTGTAATCATGAACTTCAGTTTCACATCTGACTTCCACATTCATTCCATTACAGGAGCAATTTATGGATAGAGAATCTGTAATTGCTACAGGCTTACTGGATGTCCTTTGAGTAGTTTAACCCACACATCTATGTGAAGGGTTAAGTGTGGCGGGAGACGTTACTATGTTCGGAGTTCTGCCTCATTTCTTCTTAACGCAGTCTTATAAATGAAAAGCACGCTGGGAACTGCCTGTTAGGAGCTGTCAAATGGTTGCATAGCAATTATCTGCTAACGAGGATTAATCGACGCTAATTTAGCTTTGGTTATTTTCAAAAAAAAAAAAAAAAGTAAAATGTAAAATGATACTTTTTTTGTACAAAGTGCTCAGTCGGTGGCTCCCGTTGGCATGATTACTGATCCTTGTTGTGTTTTTAAATATATAGTCAAACACCTGGGATTTTATGTCAATAGTGAAACAAGTATGAACAGCCATTAAAATACTCTTGTCACCATTGTTTCTAATTTGAGTGCTTATTTTTCTCAGGTTGAGGTGTGCCAGTCTCAGGGGAGTTGGTCCCTCCTGGATGGCAGTCAAAGGTCTGTTGGTGGGACCCCTTGAGGGCAATACTCAAAATGGTGTCTGTTCATGACACCCTGAACGGCATAATGCACCAGTGGTAGTCGAGGACCTCCTAGTGTTCAAGAAAACAGTCACTTCCATGTATATCTTATCCTTTACAGTACATACAATATGGTCATTTTATATTTAAAAATTAACAAAAAAGATAAACATCTACTGTAATCATAGGTCGTGATAACTATTTCTGTCCAATTAACTATTATTAAAACTATCACTGTCCAGACCGGGTCATTAAATAAGCTTCGTGACCAAATGCCTTTATGCGTCGAACAAATGAAACATCGCGCATCCTCGGAGTGCAGAATTTTTGTCCATTCCTGGGTCATGAAACTGATTCTAAATTAGCCCCCTGCTTTGGCTGTCTTTCTAATGATGGATTCTGTCATAGTCCTGGGATGTGTGAAAAAAACGCGAGCATTGTAGAGCAGAACAGGTAGGTTACCAGAGCAACGGGTGCCAACCGTCCGCTCCGCCCTCATCCGGTACAGAACAATGCAAGAGCTTGCTTTGCTTACCCTCTCCAGAATAAAATAACGTACGAGGCACGATGTTGAAATAGTTGAGCAGTACACTTGCTCAGAGTACGCTGTTTTTATTCAGCGTTTAATGTTTGTTAAATGTCGCCCTAAATGACACATTGACTGGCGAACGCGCGAGTGTCGGTGCCTGAGATGCCAGCAGCACTATGCCAAGTGGTCCACGAGAGCAGCTGTCCCACAAGTCCCACAAACACCCATTTCTCAGAACATATACCTATTCATTTAGAGCAATAGGCTATTGATTTATTTAAACGTCCACCATATCGTTAGCCCCTTAGGAAAACTCCGTGCGCGCCCCGGCATCCCCAACAATTGGGTACACGAGCTCACCACACACGCGCTCCCGCCTCCAAACGTCCAGTGATATAAAGCAAAGTGAATAAAATAACGTTCTCACAATCAACATTATCATGATTTGCTGGAATAAAAAACGGGCCACGTTGTGATTTTCTGTGACATCCCGATCCCGTCAGCAGGACAACGTCATGCCAATTCGTCAGATACCATTACTACACCGCCGTTATTGCTAAGAGGGACCGGCGTTGCTATGGCAGCCAGCTCTCAGAGTAAGACTGTTCTGCCCGGTTGGGGTGAGGGATGAATATGCTCGGTCAACCCGAGGTGTAAGATTGAAAAGTTGCGCACAGCAATGTGGGTTGCGCGTAGGTGGAATCAAACGAGCGCTGTCCCGAAGCATATTGAGAAAGGGCTCCAGCTCCAGCTGAACCATATTGAGAGTTAAAGTCTCACAATCACACACACACACACACACACACACACGATTCACTCACATATAGTCAACTGGAAAAAAACACTTTACCGTAGACTTGACAGGGACGTACAGGACGGGCTTCCCCGATGGCTCTTTCTTGTTGTGCTCGCCCAAGATGTTGCTGCCGACCTGAAAGCCTTTGGACTTCACCCAGAATTTGAATTTGGCGTTGATGTGGCTGTTGTCGACATAGACACCGTCCGACTCCTCATTCTGTAGCAGGGTCTGCATGATTTTGTTGTATTTTCGGCGCGTCACGGTCTTTGTTTTACCCGAGTCTCCGTAAGTCCGGAGACACCAGTCCTGAAATTCGCTGAACATCTCTGCCTCCAGCACGACGGGACTTCGGCTCCTTTTTGTTAAATCCGCGCATGGTTTCTTAGTTGCCATCCCTTCCTCTTTGTGAGCCGCGAGCCCCTTTTCGCAACGATCAAATGCAACTACAAAGCCTGAAAACGATAGTAGACTCCCCCTCCTCTCCCTGTCCCGCTACGAGGATGATCGCTTCGACACCGGTGCTGGAGGTCCACCTCCGCTGAACAAGGCGAAAAAAGTCGTATTATGTGTGCCTGTTTTGGGCAGTCGCACACCTGTTTGCAGAGACGCCTCGCCTACTGTCCCAAACCGCAACGGCAAATGTCACTTGCACACATCATCCGCTGAGGAACTGAGAGAGGGGGCTGTCCTACCAAGCGGGTATCTCCCACCTGTGCGTAAACGGCTAGAGGACCAGAGCAAGTGGGGAAAAACCCCGAGGGTCGATGTCGTAAATGTAAAAAACAAAAACATACACACAGCCTTTCTAGCTCCGGTAAGGGCTAAAAGAGCTCGGCGTGTAACAGACTTTAACGGACCACTTTTCAAAAGACCGGCGCGAGACAGCGTTCTAAAACGGGATGTGCAACAAGCCTGTTGATGTCATCCGAGCGCGAGAATCTTCAGCAAAAAAGACTCGGATTATTTTAATAGCAATGTTTCAAACAAAAATCGCTATGCGGGTTAAAACAGACCGCCTTCACGAGCCGCCGTCACGCGATAGGACTGTCCCACTCTTTCCACCTGTTTGAATCGGACCTGCGCGTGCAATGCTGCCGCCAGCACGCTAGAGACCGTCCCAAATCGACATTTCTCGTTTAGAATTTTTAGGATTTCATAGCTACTGTGAATTTTGTGAAATAAACGTCTTCCGTGGCTTACAATGAAATAAAAAGCAGCCGCAACGAAGTGCAGTGTTTTCTTTGTATGTCAGTCTCTTTTTTTCAGGAAGTAGACGGTGCCGCGCGTGGCCGCAGTGGTTACAAAGCGGGTAGGCAGCAGCTGGTGTCGCAATAAAGAGAAAAATTTCCGATACAAATAAAAGGGGAAAATTTTATTTTTCTATTAACTAGATGTAGGCTATTAAGTTGTAGGCTATACCGAAACATATTGAATGAAGTAATCCGCATATAAATTAGCATGGTTCATATGTTTTTGTTCTCTTAAAAAATGACAATGATTGCAAAACAATAATAGCAATGGGATTTAAATCATCATTTTTGAGCATTATAGTGATTTGGGGGTATGTTAAAGTAGGCTATCCCGTTCTTAAAAATGTTTATTAAGAAAGTAAGTAAAAGCCACTAATAAATGCAGTGACTATACAGTGAAAAAATACCAAAACAGCACCAGTTGATTTTTTTTTTTTCAAAAATGTGTTCAGTAAACTAGTTTAAAATGATTTGTTTCTTTATTTTGATGGTTTATTAATTTACATGAAGAAGGATTCTGTTGGTCCAACTCTTATTAAGTGTTCAGGTGAAGTGAGCTGAGTGCTGTTGTCGAAGTAACATTATAATTAGCTCAGCACTCTGCCCACTTGTGAATATGAACATATTATATACTGATGTTCATGATAACAATAAAACGATAAATCACTGTTAATTTCTAAATTCAGAATTAAATCATTTGCAAATAAGCTTTCTAATTTAAAAAATAATTTTAATATCAATTAAACTAGTTGGGTTGTTTTGATTAAATAATAACTAAAAGAAATACAGCTAACTAACACAATAAAAACATGATTTATGAAAATGAATAAAAACAGAGTAATAGATCATTCTTATTATAGCTTAGGTTATTGCATTGTTGCGATATGTTGGGGGGGTCAAGTGGGTTTATAGTGTCCTCAGATGTCAGGTTCTGTGTGCATTTGGCCTGTTCCTTTCTAATATGCTCTGTGGCAGCATGTTCATGTTTGGTCATGTATGTATACATATTAGTTGCATTGCGTGTCCCAGTACATGAGTGCTGGTATGTGAGCATCCTCTCTTTCTCTGTGTAGTGCGAGTGCTCCGGGGCTGTGTCGAGGACCATGCTGGGACTGCTGGTGATGTCGGCTGCTGTTGCTATGACAGCGGCTCAGCTCCAGCAGCTGAAAAAGCAGAACAGGCCGCCTGTCTCTGCCCCATCCAGACTGCATTGCCTCACGTCAGAATCTTCTCTCCAGTCCTAGAACCTGTTTTGAGTTCTAACAGGTTTGCCTGGGTCTGGAATCACTTCAGCATTTCGGAATCCTCCCTGAGCTCGGGAATTCTGTCGAAAGGTCTGGGATTCAAAGGATGAAGCTGACAGGAATGTGTCCCTTTGATGTTCTCCGATTCTTAAAGGGGTATTGCACCTTGTTTAAATACCATGTTCATTTTGCCCAGCAGCTAGTATTGACTAGTCAGTTCCAATAAAATGTTTGACTGACAGCACTTAATCCTCTTTGATTGGCACAGCCCTGTATATCTGTCCCAGATGTGACTCCTTTAGTTTGAAAAGATATTAACAAACCAATTACCATCACACGGCAAGGCTATATTTCGATGAAATTGATTTTGGCAGAAAACGTATTTGAATCAATCTTTTTCTCTTTTTTAATCTTAGTGAGAGTAATCTCATTATTTTTAATAATATATTTCTGAGAAGCAATATTATTTTTGATTATTTAAATGGCTTGATAATACAGAGAATTTGTTTGAGAAAATCTTTTTTTTTTTAATTGGTCTTGCAACTGTATTGCATGTAAAAGGATAAACAATGTTGGAATATAGCAACATGTGGGCACATATTAAACTAATTACTTGATCTTTCCAACACCTTGAAGTGCCATAAAAGAGACATAATTTAAAGTTGGCTAATTAGTAACTATATTGAGTCAATTATGAACAAGATAGCAAAGTTAGAGTGATTTAGTAAGACAGTGGTCCTTGAAATGAGGCATTTAACTGCTAAAAATAAAAATAAGTCGAGCTATTGTTTTATAGAATTTTATGTGTTTATATGAATTATAATCATTAGTGCATAATAGTGGAGGCATTATACATAAATCTAGAATAAAATGTAAAATAAAATAAGGAGAAATTTGAAAAATAATAAAATTACTATTATTTTTTTGTTGTTGTTGCATATGGGGCATGGCTTTTTACAGGTAAATGTTGCATGTATGAGGGACAACCAAAAGATTTTCTGCACATTTTTGGTCACAAATATCTGCCTTTTGGAAAATAGTTGTTGCACAGGTATGTGGACTTATTAAGGTCCATCAAATTTCTTGACAGGCTCTCCTAAAGCATTATTGCAAAGTTTGAGCTTAAGTTAAAGTCAGTTTCAAACCTATAATTTTTTAATTGTGTTGTATTTTATGAGATAATTAGCATGTAATTAAAACATCTAATTAGATTTTTCTTTTGTTGATTATTCAGAAGAAATTCCAGATGTATTGAGTACATTTGTACAGATGTACTGAATACATGTGTTTTGGGCAGTCATTTCCCACTTTTATTTCTATTATAATAAGCCAAAATGAAGCTTACATAACTGTTGTACAAAACCACACTGGTGTACACCTCTATACAAACTCTTGCTGCAATGTGCTATTCAGGTGCGAATTTCTCTTCGTTTCATCATTTTGACCGAACTCAGGACAGAGATGTGCAAATTCAAGGTCCGGCCCATGATTGGTCTGTTTCGGGCCTGAGCATTCTTTCTGAGTTAGCAGATCAGCTCACATGACTAATCGCTGACAGGCAGGGAGGTTAAAAGCAGAGCTTACCCTAACATTTCTACATCATGCCTTCTGGCTATGATTAAACATACTGGCACTGAAGCGAACACTCTTATTTTTGTCCTATTGCATGTGTTTCAATGAGTTTATGTCCCCGTGTCATTCCCTCTCTATGTTTCTCTCTTCGTTTTGGCCACACGCACAGTACGCACCACCAGCCTTTGGCTTCAGCATGCCAGGTTTCTGTTACAGCAACAAAGGGTGTATCTCACTCCCATTGAGAGCGTGTGTGTGCAGAAGTGAATGGGAGAGAAGGGATTACGGTGCCAGTGCAGAGGAGGCAGCCGTTTTGTATGGATGTGTGTGTGTGCACTCTGCTGCTTATATTTGCCGGCTCAGGGTGGGTGTAACTAAAGCTGCGCATTAGCTTAGAACTTAGCTTAGGAAAAAAACAGTCACCCTTTTTCTTTTAATCTTTCTCTCTCTCTTTTCTTCATTTCTCTCTCTTCCTTCTTTTTTGTCCCCCTTTACCTCAATTTCCTCCTATCCTTCTCTTCCTTTCTGTTGATCGCTTCCATTTTCTCTTTGCACATCCACAACATCCTTCTGCACTCGTATCCAGTCACATCTGTGTGAACATAGACTTACGTAATAAATAAACAAGCTACAGAAACAGCAATCAAATTTGATGTTAACAAGAGATAGATGATTCCTGGTGTGTCATGTGGTTATAATAATGACAGTATATGAGCAGCACAGAATCTCTATTCTGTCCCTTCTAAGACCTTTTGACTTTCTTGACCTTTGCCCCTTTAGATTGGTGTCGGAACACCCTGCGGCCCGAATTACATCAGGATCAGCTGGTGGGATGAAAAAGAGGAGGAGGTGCGTGTATTTGCGTAGGGAGGGGGTTTATCATTTCACATTGTTAATAAGCCCCTCGCTTCATAATTAAACCCCCCTTAATACTCTCCCCTTCCCCCTTCACAGGAGGACAATGATGAACCTTCAGCGATCGTCTCTATAACCCTGTCATTTAGAACTGGAGGAGGGAAGGAGGCTGGGGAGAAGCAATCTCTCCTCCTTTCAGGTCCCTCAAAGGGTCACATGACTCATCTCAGCCTTACAACGGCAAGCCTTGCTCTCTAACTGTGGTGATTAGTGTCAAGCAGATGTAGTCTCATCCTGCTTCTGAGATGTTTAGTGGGATGCACTCTGACTTTGTGTATAAATTAAAGAGAAGCCTTGAAGACTTCTGTCATCATTTACTCAGCTTGCCGTTCCGTTCCAAACATACCTGTATGAAGATGATGTTGTATTGGACCCCACTGACTTAAATGACAACTGAAAAATTCTTCCGAATATCTTTCCTTGTGTTCCAGGGAAGACAGAAAGTTTGCAACAACATAATGGAATTGTCATTTTGGGGTGAACTATGCCTTTAATATAACTTGAAGTCCTTGCTCCATTCATCATATCCAGTGTCTGGTCTGGTTTGGTTCTTTCGCATAAAAATGAACATTTTAGCAATCTAAGGGGACCTAAAATAATGAAAGATTGAGAGAGGAAACCAGAGTGATAAAGAGAGAATATGTGGCCAGTGCTGAATCAGATGAAGTTTAAATGCTGACGATGAACATTAATATTTCTTGATGACTGATGAGGAGTTGATGATCTATTCGCTGCTGCCACCTTAAGTTTGGCCATGGAACTTCACTCACAATGCAGTATGTTTTTGTCTAAAAGCTGCTAAACTAGATAGATATAAAGAGTTTATTCTATGCATTTATTTTTAAGGGAAACGCTTTCAGAAAAATTACCAGGCTGATCGTTTTTTATATATTAAAATGTGTACCAAAGAAGGACTCTCCAGTGCTCTATTCTGAACAGTTTACAACATCACCAACAACAAAATCAAACTCAGTAGCACAATTTGACTTTAAATCACTGATTTATTCAATTGAATTTCACCTTTTATTCAGTGCTTGATTAAAATTTGGATAGACAGTTCGAAATAAATCGAAATGTTGTTTCATGTGATGCGTCTCACTCAGTCTTTGTCTTTCTATGCAGATAAGCCATGAATTCTTCAGCAGGTGTTAAATTGCTTGTACAGGGAGGTGGTCGGTCTGTTTGTCATCCAAACTGAGGAAGAAGTGGGGGGGAGGGAGAGAGCACACGATCGCACGCAAGCAAACACACACAGACAGCCTCGTGGGACATCAGCATAGGGTGGGCCAGGGCCTGGGTGCGCAGGCTGGGGGGCAGTGGGGAATGTCAGAACAGTAGAGCCAAGAGGCTGTTGGGAAACGACAGAATGGGCATGGTCACCATGGCAACGCAATTGGCCCAAGCACTTCGAGGCAACCGGTAACCAAGTAACAGGAAATGAGCAGTGAAAGGGGGAGAAGCAGAGACAGAAGATCGAGAAGGAGGGAGGTATTCGCTAATGGGACAGGCTTGAACTCTTGATGGACAGTGATGTTAATTGACAAAGCAACATGTTTGCACTTGGGTAAATATGTATGTTTACACATCTGTGTGCATCTTAAAGCCACAGCAGCTTCGACCTGCCTGTGTGTGGGTGTGTAGAGGGCACCATATGTGAAGACTGGCTGACTGACAGAGTCTCTGGACTACAGTACCTGCAGTTCCTGACACCATTATAACCAACTGTGACAACTATGACACATGGGGTTAGAAGCAGAGAAACAGGGAATGGTGTAAAGTCCACATGCAATAAGATAGATAGATAGATGGATAGATAGGCTAGATGTGTTTTCAATGGAAATTATGCTTGTTCTTTTTTTACTTACAAAAATTGCGCATTTATAGTAACAGTATTATACTGTAAACTAAGTCCCTCCCTCTTCTTCCTGTTGCTATGTCCAACAAGCCATGCCGTTCTCAGGCAGTGACAAATACATCGCAAAGCAAAGAGAAAAAAAAACAAAGCACCGACAGATAAGACGAAGCAGGCTAGTTTATGTATGAAACAAAGTCTCAGCTTTTAAATTTTGTCATTTTTTAAATTCAGAAAATACATACTAATTTGTGGCTCTTTAATCATGTGTCCTGACAGATCATTGTAGCGCCTCAGTTCAAGCAGCTTGTGAACTGATCATCTCTTGCTCTTTAGTAGTTAAACCCTGAAATAAAAACAAACATCAGAAAGTTTTAACTAAAGACGTTTATTTTTTGTCTGATTTGTTTGTCAGACATAAAAGGCAGATTCAGCCTTATGATTGGTCAGATAACCTGTCAGTACCTGTAACCTGTAGTATAAAAAGTAAAGTATGTTTAAAAAAAAAAAAAAAGTACTAAAAATTAAAATGTACTAAAAACTAAATGTACTAAAAAATTAAAATGTACTAAAAACTAAATGTACTAA
>JAUMHE010000318.1:3045966-3087938 GCA_032359235.1 Enteromius mattozi
TTCTCCTGTATGAGTCTGTTTCATGTTGAAACATGTTTTCTTTTGTTGATCTTAGATTCATACAGAGGGACTGCTGTCCTTCGCTGCATTTGCAAAGTGCTTTTGTAGTAAATCTTATGAAGGTCTGCCCACCTACAAAAATGCCATCTACCAAATCCTAGAGGTACAGATACTTGACTGTTCTAATGAAAACTTGGGTTGGGAATCAAGGATCAGTTATTGTTTTATTCATATTTTAATGTTGCATTATATTGTTGTGTCCTTGTGTAGTTGGCAGCGGAGCGCTGTGGGAAGAATTTCCCCCCCTCTGAGAAAAAAGGGGAAGATGTGAAGGCCATGCTAGATTGGGCGTTCGGAGGCTTCCAGCCCACTGGTCCTGATGGATTTTTGCCTCCCGTGGGTATGTGTAAAAAAAAATAAAATAAAATAAAACAAAACATCTGCAACAGTTGGTGATTGACAGCAATTTTGAAGTTCATAATAACAGAGCACCACAGTGACACCTAACTTCAATTGCTTGACATCACATTGATCCAAAAATTAGGTCTATGCACAGACATATCAAAAATAAAGCTTTTTAATAAATAAAATCTTGCTCTGGACTGACAGTGCCCTCTGCTTTTCCATTTCACAGACAGCTCTACCAGTAAAACTGAGTCGGATTCCTCTGTGTCTGATTATCAGCCTCCAGCCAAGAGGAAGTATGTCTTCAAGAACAGACAGTCAGCTCAGGATTACACCAGAGGTGAGATACATTCATCTGCATAAAGGCCAGAGTTTTGCCATAAAGATCATAAAACACTGAATTGTAGATTATTGATATTTTAAGTTTTTAATATATTTAAATTTTTTGTCTTCCTCTTTTCAGATCAAATGGTCCATGAGGTAACCGTTAAAGGCAGAAACATTGAAGGTAAGTCACTTAAAATTCATAATTTGAGTTTAATATCACTATTCTTGGGCTTAATGATTGAAATTCTTGTTTTTTTTTTTCCCGCTGGGCCAATCAGAATATCTGAAGATATTAGGAAATGTTCAATTGTGGCTTGAATGTCCCTGCCTGGAAAAAATAAGGAAATTATTTCAAATTTATTAAAGGACATGGTAAAATTGTGGAA
This sequence comes from Enteromius mattozi, assembly GCA_032359235.1. Lineage (NCBI taxonomy): Eukaryota > Metazoa > Chordata > Actinopteri > Cypriniformes > Cyprinidae > Enteromius > Enteromius mattozi. The sequence goes on from JAUMHE010000318.1 coordinate 3,047,085, forward strand.
ATATGATTATGCTTGGCTCTGAAATATTTAAATAAAATGATAATGTAGAAAAAAATAGGAAAGGGCATGATTATTCATTGGTCACACTTCAGAGTAAATTTGTACTCGCGACTGTCAATATTTTTTCACAGCTGTCACCACATGAAATCTCACCTTTTAAAATTTTTGCAATTTATTTTTGCCTTAGGTCATTTTAATTGCTCAATAATGTATTTTAATTCATTACAAGGTATTTATTCTCTTTCCTCAGATTTCTGCCTGTCCTGTGGAAGTGCCAACGTTGAAATTTTCCATCCTCTTTTTAAGGGAAGCCTTTGTTTTAAGTGCAAGGTGTGAATTGATTATTGTGTCTTGTCTGTTTAGTGCAATATCATAAAATGAATATGCTATTTGGTGGCCAGAGTGTCATTTTATTTTATTTTATTGTATTTTTTTTTGTAGGAGAACTTTACAGAAACACTGTACAGGTATGATGATGATGGCTATCAGTCATACTGCACTGTGTGTTGCGCCGGACTAGAAGTCATTCTCTGTGGAAATGCCAGCTGCTGCAGGTTTGAACACAAACTTAAACCATAATGTGATGTTAACCAACGTAAGTTGTTTAACAGTCTTTCTTTTTTTTCCCCACTGCTTAGGTGTTTCTGTAAAGACTGTTTGAATATGTTGGTGGGACCAGAGACGTTTGATAAGCTGAAGGAGGTTGACCCATGGAGCTGTTACATTTGCCTGCCCTCTAAGTGCTACGGCGTGCTCAAGCTCAGGCCTGACTGGAGTGTTCGTGTCCAGGAGTTTTTCGCCAATAACAGTGCCTTTGAATTTGTGAGTATCATTCTGATACTCCTTCTAAAAGATATCTACCTGGTCATATTCCCTTTTTTTTTTTTTTTTTTTTAACACTACCATTCAAAAGTTTGTGTTTAATGTTTTACTTTACAAAGAAGCCTCTTCTGCTGACCAAAGCTGCATTTATTTACTTAAAAATACAGTAAAAACAATATTATTGTTAAATAATGCTATTACATTTTAAAATAGTTTAATGTGTGAAAATATTTGTTTGAATATTGATTGTATTCGGTTTGAATTCCTTTGTCAAAGCCGTTACTTTAGTTATCAGTGTCACATGATAGTTCAAAAATCATAAGATGCAGATTACAAAAAGTTGTAAAACTAGAATGATGTTTTAATATGAAGCACACTGTTTTGTCCTTATTTTAGGAGCCACACCGAGTGTATCCTTCTATTCCAGCTCATAAACGTCGTCCAATTAAAGTCCTCTCCCTGTTTGATGGAATTGCAACAGGTATGCTCATTTGTTTTGCATTAATATTTAGGGAATATTTCTATAATGTCTATATAGTTTTCAGTAATTCATTTTTGTGTTCCCCAAAAGAAAGTAAGTCATAAAGGTGTGGAACAACATGTGGGGGAGTATATAATAAAAGAATTTACATTTTTGGCAGAATTAGCTATTCTGGCATTTATTATTTTTGTCTTTTTTTACCTAGTTTGTTCAATAGCAGTGAATTATACCCGTGTGATTTTTCAATATTTCCATACATGCTTTTTTTTTTTTTTTTTGTAGGTTATCTGGTCTTGAAAGACTTGGGCTTTAAGGTGGATCGCTACATTGCCTCTGAGATCTGTGAAGACTCCATTGCTGTCGGGATGATTAAACACGAGGGCCTGATTGAATATGTGAAAGATGTGCGCACCATCACAAGGAAACATGTACGTATAGAGCTTTTTCACAAGAAATATTAATTTACTTTACAGGCATTCTTCAAGTAGATTTAATGGCTAAACATTACTATTACATACACAGTCTTCCTCATATCTGTAAGATCCCTGTTGAAAAAAACGCATATCCTGGTTAGGTATGCCTTGAAGCATGGCTGCTGGTCCTTAGGTGGTTTAAGCTGGTCATGTGCTGGTCCTAAGGGAAAGCAGTTTATGCTTTAAAACATACCTAACCAGGATATGTCGTTTTTTTCCAACAGGAAACCAGACATTATGAAAATAACATTTCTAAACCTCCCTTTTTGTCATACCTTTTTTTTTTTTTTTTTAAAGCTGGCTGAGTGGGGGCCATTTGACCTCTTGATTGGTGGAAGTCCATGTAATGACCTGTCCATGGTGAATCCAGCTAGAAAAGGTCTTTTTGGTAAGATGTTTATCATTTTCTTGTACTTCATGCTACCTGTTCGATAGAATTTTAAAGATTTAGGTAGATCCAAGTCTCATGTTCTTACAGAAGGCACAGGTCGCCTGTTCTTTGAATATTACCGCATGTTAACCATGATGAGGCCAAAAGAGAATGACGATCGCCCCTTTTTCTGGCTCTTTGAGAACGTAGTAGCCATGAGTGCCCATGACAAGGCTGATATCTGTCGTTTCCTGGAGGTAAAATACCTTTTCTCTTTATTTTTCCCACCAGGGTAAAAGTATGGTCACATTAGCAGAAATGTTGCAAACATTAGTACATCTCACACAGAACAGAACACTATTATTATTGTTAATATTATTATTATTATTATTATTATTATTTATTATGATGTTGAACCTGATGTGCAAACTTTGCATGGGAAAACTTTGGGGGGGGAAAGTGGCCAAACAATGCTAAATGTGATATTGTTATTATTAATTAATGCTTTGTGTTATTGTTGTCATTTCTTTGTTTCCAGTGTAATCCTGTGATGATTGATGCTGTGAAAGTAAGCCCAGCCCACAGGGCTCGCTACTTCTGGGGAAATTTACCTGGAATGAACCGGTATAAATGCAGAGACACAAACAATCTCACACATTGATAAGCAGAGTGTAACTTCACTGAAATGTATGCTTGTTCAGTAATAGATGTATGCAAAGATTAATGTAAATTTGTGTTTATAGACCACTTGCGACTTCACTCACTGATAAAGCAGAACTGCAGGACTGCCTGGAGGTTGGACGAACTGCAATGGTAAACGGGTTTATTATAACTTCTGACAAAAAAGAGGATATTTCAGCAATTTAAAAAGAACATAAATATAAAATATACATAAAATAAATGTTCAGTTGTAGTTTTAGTTTACAGCAGTCTTAGAAAATATACAAATGTGTGCCAGGAGGCACAACTAAGTTTTATCTTATGTCTTTCTTTAGTAAAAATGATTTAACAGTTTTTTTAATTTTTAATTTTTTTTACTGTGTTATCAGTTTAACAAAGTTCGCACTATCACCACTAAGTCCAACTCCATCAAACAAGGGAAGATGGGGCCTCTGCCAGTCACCATGAATGGAAAAGAGGACTATCTTTGGTGCACAGAAATGGAGAGGTCAGATATATATATTTTTTTATCTGAATTTTAGAGTTTTGCCTTTATTATTTTACATACTGTAAGTCAGTGGGTTTGTTTGAAAAACAGCATAATGTGACTCTAAACAAAGTAACTGACATCTTATTTTGCTGTTGTTGTTTTTTTTGCTGTTTCTGCACTCAAGAATATTTGGATTTCCAAAGCATTACACAGATGTGAATAATATGGGGCGAGGACAGAGGCAGAAGTTGCTTGGGCGGTCCTGGAGTGTTCCCGTGATCCGACACCTCTTTGCCCCTCTGAAGGATTACTTTGCTTGCGAGTAAAGTCACCGTCTGGTCCAGGCAGCACTGGAGGTCCAAATTAAGTCTCTCCGATAAATTAATTCGAATTTTTATTTTATTTTTTTTTGTTTCTGCAGATTCTGACCTCACAGAATATTGACAAATTTTAATGTAAAAGCATGTTATCCTGATGATTTATCTTTGGAATGCACAGCCACTTTTGGATTGGATTTTCTTAAGTACTGTCATTTTTAACTTGTGTGCTTTTAAAGTAATTTTTAATGCTGAAGAGAGCCACACAATACTCCACCCACTACCTCAGTGCCATTCTGTGATTTGTTCATTGTCTGGAGGAATGCCGCTTTATACCTATTTATAATTTAATAATAAGTTAATATTAGTTTGGTTTAGTTTATCAGTTTTAAACTTATGCCAGTTTTTATATCACATTTTTACATCAAATCTTTTCCGTGTTTAGAAATAAACATATCCTGTTGTTAAATACTGCATTTCAGAATTTTTTTAAATAATGGTAATGTTATCATTCAATGGTGCTGTTTTATAATACAGGTTGTTTAGCCATCACGACAACTGTACTAAGTCAACATTTAAATGTTTTCCTATTAAGAACCATCTATTTAACTGAAATGAATGTTAATTTACACCATGGATGAGTTGAGTTTCAATTAAACTGCATTTTATTTATAGCAATACATGCAATCTTGTAGTGCTCCATGTATTTAGAAGCACAAAGGTTGTCTGTGCCATTAAATTTTACCCAAAGCCTTGGGTTGATGATAGATTTGAGTTGACAAAAGCTTTACCATTTTTTAAATGACACTTTTTAACAAAAAAAAACTTGATTATTTTTAATCAATTTGCAGAGGAACACTGCAGTTGTAATACTTTTTTGTCTTAAGCTAGCATTTTAGTCCATACCATCATCTTTTAAAACAAAAACAGGCCCATCAGCCCTTGGATTAATGATTGTTTTTTTCATTTTGCCCCATTTGTTATCTGTACGCACTTCCGATTTTAACCTGTTGGCTGAAACTGTGGTCACTGCAGCATTAAATTGTGTTTGTAGTGAGGATTTAGCATACTACATTATCTAAGTGAGAGTTAACCTTTTGTAGAACATGATGCAATGTGATCAAGGGCTTAAACTCTGAATAAGTGCCTACAAACTGATAGGCTATTTTTTATGTAGAGAAAAAAAATTGTGAACTGATTGTAACTGGCATGACTTCAGACTACTTTAAAGGGAATAATTTTGGCTACTTTGTCTAGTGCAAGTGTCTAAATTATATCTTAACCTTTTGAAATGTCTCAGAATACATTTCGTTATCAGTTGTGGTCCACTGTCAGTGTGAAATTTGGTGCTTCAGAGTGTTTGTATAAATACTATGTGATTTCTTTGTAGTTGTTCAGCATGTATATTTTTTTTAGCATTATGCGGATCATGGTGATTTGTAGAATGTCACAGGTCAAAGCTAGTGTGACCATACATCCTCTTATTCCCAGACATATTCTGGCATGGATTTCTATCAATGCATTATGTACTATACCTGCATGCTATTGGTCAGATTTTTTTCTCAGTCATTACCTTCATCAACTATAAAATCATAGGAAAACAAATCCATTTTGTGTAATTTAGAAATCCCATCCGGGACATGTCTGGGGAGAAAAGAGGATGTATTGTCACCCAAATCAAAGCTGATCTTCAGCTTTTGGTAGTTTTCTAAAACCTGGTACCAATTTACTCAAACTAAGCTTGATTTAAACCAGTTTTAGTGAGGCATGGGCTTGAAGTGTACGTGTGGTTTGGTGAAATATCAACGACTGGATTACATATGTCTTGATGCCTTTTGGATATGTATGTCTTGTAGCAAAGCTTTAGAAATTCCCATAAAGAACTGTGTTGGTGCTGTTACATTGTTGTAAAATGATGGTCCATGTGTAAACTGGAGGTGCAGTATTGTGTTATAAAGAATATCTTCCTCAGGTCTTTTCAACACCAGCAGGCCTCACAGAACCTGGATCTTTAGTGTCACACTTGGTTATTTTTATTCAATTCTTTGTGACCAGAATATACTATATATTTGTACCCTTGAAATTGTCCTTAATACTTCTTTTTTTTTTTTTTTTTTTTTTTCCTTGTTGAATGGGTCGTTCAAAACCCTGATGTTTTTTGGTGCTAAATGATATACTAATGATGTATGTAGATTTAGAAAGTTTTCCTGAACTGATGATTGACAAGACTGGTTTTGTTTTAATCTTTTGATATTTGATGTAGTTTGCTTACCTAGCTTTAATATTCCATGCTTGTACTAACATCAGTGAAGAAAAATAAATCGCGCCAACCTTGTTTTATCTGTCTGTCTTTTTTCAAATAATATGGTGTTTTATCAACCCACAATACTAAACATGCAGTCCATAGACCAATGTGTCAGATTTTTGCTCGCTTTGACTTAATATCTTCTTGGGGGTTTTTATTGCTGGTGAGATAAATTACTCAAATACATTCAAATTTAGTTCAACAAAAATAGTATTTAATAGATGAGATAAGGTAATGTGCATATTCTGGTTAGGTATGTTTTTGAAGCATGGCTGCTGGTTTTGGGCAGGAGCTAGTTGCTTAGGACCAGCTCAGACCAGCAGCCATGCTTCATAACATACCTAACCAGCATCTTTTTATTTTTTAACAGGGTTGAACATAAGGTTGTGTGCGTGCGTGAGAGATTAATTTAGATTAGTAAAATACTGCTTATATAAAATGCACCTATACTGTGTGTGTGTGTGTGTGTGTGTATATATATATTATTATTATTATTTGCATTGTGTTTTAATGTTATGACGTTTACCAAAACTTTTGATGTCCTTCGAATTCAATTTTTTACTTTGTGTTTAATGGTGACTTTTCTTTTGTTGATTATAACTTTTATTTTGACAAATTGAAATAGTTAGCAAAATTGTTATTTCCTGTAGGCGAGTGCCGACTTTTATTTTGACATCTGTGATTAGTTAGTAAGCTTCTGCTGTGGTTTCAGGCTTACAGCCCTTTTCCAAGCTTTGCTGCAGAAGCGGCACTTTACGAACGACACGCCGGTGAAACTGCAGCCCGGTTCACTCACATCCAGAACCAAATGTAAGACAAAGGCACTGATTTGATCGGTGACACGCACAACAGAAACACTTTATTTTACGGAAAAGCAGTACTTTATTGGTAGTTTTTGTCATTTGGACGATAAATAGCATCTAATGGTGTAATTTAAATGTTCAACAGTGGAACATACAACTTAACCACTGTTTATGTGGATACCCTATTAAAAATACTGACAGATTAACGTTAACGATAAAACTTTGACTGGCGTTAAATCGGAATCCTAAAACGTTAACGAGACAAACTTTTAAAACAAGTATCGTCTAGTTATCAGATTTTTATCGTGCAAGTAATGTACTCGATTTAGACCTAGAACTCTAATATGGATGTGAATATACAGCACCATTGCAGTGACATTAAGTAGGAAGTAAAGATGATGATGTAGCTGTGCTTAAGGGTGTGAATGTGTGTTTAAGGAAATGAGGCTTTAACTCTTTTCCCACAACCTCTCTGTCCAGCAGATTCAGCGAAAAAGTGTCTCCATCAGCTGCAAACCATTTGTTTTGTCCCAGCCATGGCTGTGAACGTGTTCTCGACCTCAGTGACAAGTGAAAACCTCAGCCGCCATGACATGCTCACATGGATAAACGAGTCTTTACAGATGAGCCATGCCAAGATCGAGCAACTGTGCTCAGGTCAGTGCCCAGCTGTCTAGTCCTTTCCCTTCACACACCCAACATGAGCATCATTAAATTACTGACACATTTTGACCATAATGCTAACATGTAATATTAGTGGGTCATAGATTAACTGCCATTTGCATGCTGAATTTGTCGATGTCTGAGTCATCAGTTAGAGAATGTACAAAGATAGTACAGTGCAGGGTGGGATGAAAGGGGTTTGGGTTGGGACCTGCACGGCTTTCTGAAATATTTCATATTATTTACTGACTATGTCTTTGTTGATGTGTTTTAAGGTGCTGCTTACTGTCAATTCATGGACATGCTCTTTCCATCATGTATTCCACTGAAGAAAGTCAAATTCCAGGCCAAACTTGAGCATGAATACATCCATAACTTCAAACTCCTTCAGGGCAGCTTCAAAAAGATGGGAGTTAGCAAAGTATGTCAACAAGTTAAATGCATTAGCACATAAATCATACATTCCATTTTGCAGCATAAAATATATGCATAATGTACAATATGGGACGAGTAACTCATTTGTACGGTTTTACGTCTCTGTGCAGATTATTCCTGTTGACAAGCTTGTGAAGGGGAAGTTCCAGGATAACTTTGAGTTTGTGCAATGGTTTAAAAAGTTTTTTGATGCAAATTATGATGGGAAAGAGTATGATCCGGTGGCAGCTCGACAGGGACAAGAAATGCCTAGCAATCAGAGTCCAGCAGCAGCAGCAGCTACAGCTAACAAACCAAAGAAACCCAGCTCAGGTAAGGAAAAAGACCAAACAGGAAGTTCCTAGCACTATTTCAGGCTTTTTAAAGTTTATCCTAATGGTTTGCATTTTGAACATAATGCTAACATGTAATATTAGTGGGTAATGATTTACTAATTTAATAAATAAATATCAACATATCAGTGTTTTTTTTGTTCATAAATTCATAGTTCATGTAGACTAGCGTTATTGTCGGAAGCTAGTTGTCCTAATGCTAACAGGTGCATGACAGCTGCAGCTGTTATGGATTATGAGGCCAAAATATGTGGGTGTGACCCAGTCATTCACTAGTGGGCCAGTCCTACATGCTTTAGCTGCTTGTACATGTGTGAGAATGACTGGAGCCTTACAAAGCCTGTGCATGGATTTCTGTTTGCTTCAGACACAGGCATCACAACTGCAGTCAAGCCAATGGCCCCTGTTGGTAAGATATTGAGAACTGCAAGTTTTAGCTTAAGCACGTTGTCTACAAGGTTGCTTCACCTCTGGGTATTTTTCCTCACAAAATGGTGGTTCCTACATTAAGTACAGCACATTTTAAAAGAACAGTCATGTAGTTCTCTTACAGGTCTATGGCACTTGTTGGTGGAATTATTCTAAAACAACTATAATTTTTTAGATTTCTTTTTTTTAATTTTAGCTTCAATAAATAATTTATTCAATTAGTCATTTTGAGCCTAGAATTGACCCTTATCCTCAAGGCAGGTTGATGAGTATATGCAGTACAACAAGGTGATGGTTGTGATCTTGATGTTCAGCTCCACAGCGTTCAGCCACAGCACCTAAATCTGCACCAAAAACATCTCCAGCTGCAACACGAGGTGCAGGAACAGGCGGCGGTGATGAAGATAAGGGAGCACTCACTCAGATGGTAAGACTTTACATAAAATAGTAAATGAGAAAGATAAAATTTACTTTAGCATAAGTTTCACTGCTTTAATATTAAACTTTAAATCAGCTTATGTAAAACAGGCTACAGTCAGTATTTTTTTTATTATATGCATATTATATTTGTATTTCCATACAGTATTTTTATTCATATTTAAATAGTAATACTAATGTTAGTTATTTGTGGTTGTAGTTATTTGCTGTTATCTAAAATTTGTTGTAATTTTTTTTTTTTATGCACATCTGGGTAGATAAATGATCTGAAGGCCACTATTGCTGACATGGAAAAGGAAAGGGATTTCTACTTTGGCAAACTGAGAAACATCGAGCTCATCTGCCAAGAGAAAGAGGGTGAGGGTGATCCTACACTGCAAAGGATTGTGGATATCCTGTACGCCACAGATGTAAGTGTATATTGCAGTGTTTAAAATGAGTCTCGTACTAAACTGTCTTCAGCCTGCTGAGTTCTATGCTTTTCTGTCTTTCAATAGGAAGGTTTTGTAATTCCAGAGGATGAAGCGGGAGAACCAGAGGAGTTTTGACCAATCCAGGGGTGACGGTCTTTTTAAAAAAAAAACGACCCTTCTGGACACACATGTGCATACTGGCTGATTCCTGCTGTTGTGCTGCACTTGCCTTTGGTCCATCATTTTGGACTTTGACTTTTGAATGTCTTTTTATTCAGGGAAGTTCCATACCTTGAATTTTCAGCTTTTTTACTGACCATCAAAACAAAATTATTTTTGTGAATGAAAAATAAAGTACGTATCAAAGGCTGTTTGTATAAAGCAGTCCACTGAGTTCAGACTTGCCACCAGTGGCTGAACATACCCGAGGTATTTTATTCATACATGAGAGTACAAGCGGTACTGATCCATTCATTCTGTAGTTAAACACACAGCCATCAGATATGCTTTATCTTGTTTCTGATCTGTACATTTGACTGCTAGTTGGCCAGCTGTAAGTGAAGTTCACTTCCTCTAATATGCTCTGAAGCAGGATGTGTGTCAACCTTTTGCATTTCCCTTTCACAAGCGCACAAGACCATGAGGAACCACTTGACAGTCATGAGAAACTTTGAGTTTGTCTTAACCGGCCAAAGTGGTTGAGTTGCAAATACCACCATCTTCAGGCAGCTTTTGATGCCAAATCTGGGGAAGTTAGGCAGTTGTTTTGTTGCATGCTTAATTTTACATTTAGCATCCCATTTTTGAAATGTATTAAAATTATATACTGTAAAGTACAAAGTACTTAATTGGTGACTTTTGCATGCCAGCAAAATGTATTGTAAATCAGTCCACATTTTATAATTATGAAGCAATCATTTCTCCCATGGTTTTGACTTTCTGGGCATTTGAGAAACCGTGGGCTGCTCCTGACAAGGTTTGATGTCCAGCTTTTGGAGTCCAGGAACCTCCTCCCCTGCTTGAATCATGCGGAAAACCTCTGGAAAAGAGAGGGACGGCTGCTCCGCGATCACATCTGCTGCATCTGACTCCCTCTCTCTAGCCGCCTCCACATCATTCTGCTGCTCCATCGGTGTATGTGTCGATCGCCAAAGCTCTGTTTAAGCCGATACAAAGCAATTCATGATTTCACTCACTCCTGGGAGGTTTAGTGATCACATGTGATATCGGGTTAATGTACCTGTTACTGAGGAAAACTTTTCAGTAGCCTAAATTGTGCTCAGGCTATTGTGCAAAAAAGGTTAAGTCCTTCGACGCAGCGTTACATTTTATAAAAATTATTAGCACGTGCTTATTTATTATACGTAAATAAGCTAATATTGTTACTTGGAAATCCTGCCTTCGTGTGCTCGACTTCCGGGTACGACTCCAGTCCAACGCGTCCTCCAATCAGCTGATTTTAATATAAAAGTCCCTCGGTCTCTCTCTCTCTATATATATATACACACACATAAATTCATGATACTAATCTTATTATCTGTCAAAATTAAATTATTGTTACTGTATAGCAATAAGAACATAATAATCATGGTATTTAATCATGGTACACGCATTTAGAGCGATTATATGAAGGGGCAGGTTAGCATTTAGCATGGTTTGTGTCAGACTTTAATGTTAAATTATTATTTCGTGTTAAATCTTAGTGAGTTAAAGCTCTGCTATGCAAAGCCATGTTATACGTCTCTGCACACATCGGTGTTTCGTTACTGAATTCATTTTTGACGCGTTTTTAATCAGACATTCACGACCCATTCATACAGTGTATTTTTTAGACTGTTTCTTAATGAATCAGCTGTTTTGGACTAATTTACGATTTATTGAATAAATTGAATAAATTACGAATCAATCATCAAGACAGGAGCATGCTGCCAATTTAGTCTAATTTTAAAGGTATTTACTGTATGCCTCTTTAAAAAAACAAAAAAACTAAGCTACTTATCCAATGTAACGTCTATTTTATTTAAAGTATAAAAGTGTATAAATAACTGGTAAATTACAAAGCAATTCAATTCAAAATAAATTTTTAATAAGCAAAGAATGGTTTGCTACATATTTTATCATTCCTTTAAAGTTGTTTTTGTTGTTGTTATTTTTTAAGAAATGTATTAGAAATGTTTACACATTTCCCATGTACTGTATTCCAAGCATAAGGTTTTCTGAGATAGTACAGACCTGTGGGAAGATGGACTTGGCCCTCTACCTAAGTCAATCATTAATAAGTAAGCTCAGAAAGACACCACCTTATGAAATAGGAAGCCACCTTGGTATAGATTTGTCAAAATTTTCATACACAAATGCCTATTTATCTAACCAACAAGGGTTTGCACCTGAACTGATAACAGATAAGTGGATATTCACTTATTCTAATCCTGACATCTAAGGGCTCCAAAATTGTTTTGTTTTGTGTGTTTTTCTGATTTTACTGAACAATGGGGAAAGCGTACAACTGTACATTAATGGGAGGTGGGATTCCTCTGTCATCTGAGTTCTTTAGAGGTAAGAGATTAAACACAACGTGATGAAAGGTGTAGATGTACTGTATCAAACCGAACAATGTCTACGGTGTGCTGCTTATGGAGCCTGTGTTACTGGAAGTTATTTTCCCTGGATAATGACAGGAAAGCAGTGTGTTTCAATAAGACATGGATGATTATATGCTGTGCAATTTGTATATGCAGTGAAATAGACAACACAGCTGAAAACTGCTCATCAGTCAACAATATCCACAAGCTATTTGAGTCAGCTAGCATCTAAATTGGAACCAGGTCGGGAAATGATGTCTGTCTGAGCCCTTTTTTGTACATCAACAATGGTTCTATATTGCCATTGTTGGCTCCACAAAGACCTTTTAACATCCATGAAACCTTTCCATTGTACTAAAAGTTTTTATTGTGATAGAAATAGGTTCAAATTATTTTGGTAATCAAGAATGGTTCAGGCCTATCGCACTGGTGTAGAAACACCCCAGAAACTTTTTTTAAAAAAATTGGTTTTGTTTCTTCTGCTTATAGTAATCAAGAATGATCTCTGGCTGTTTCTCCTTCCTGCTGTGTTTGCTGTGCTGCTTCTTGCTCTCTTCATGGAGGAGATCGGTTTCTTTCTGCGTCATGTCCCCTCTCAGCGGCGTAGACGTCTCAGCCTGTGGATCCTGGGAATATATCCAGTAAAGCAGTCCCTTCTCATCCAGTTAATTCGTTTCATTTCTTCAGTTATTGTTTGGTGACATTTTGTTTCTTTGACAGGTCTTTGGGATGACCTCTATCATTGCGCTATATGTTCCACGATCCTCATCTCTATGCAGTTTCATTGCATCTCTGTGAGTGACTTTTGACTTCCATTGTTGTAATTACATTGCACATAGTGATCCAAATGGCCAGTCTCTGTATTGTTTAGTTTTGTATTTCTTGGCAGTTATCACTCCATTACACTCTTGAAGTTCATGGGTCTTATCAAAGACTTTTTTGGTGGAAAGACTCGCATGCTGGAGATGTTAGCAGGGGAACAGGTGTCTCCAAACCCCTTCCCTTGCTGCTGCTGCTGCTGTCTTCCTCTCTTCAACATCAACAAGTAGTTCACATACGTCTGCATACATGTTTAACTTGATGTAAATTTATAATAATCGGTGTGTTTTATTATAACAGTGAAATATTAACTTTTGTATTGCATTAGGACCACCGTGGGCTGGATGATGGCCGCTGTTCTTCAGCTCTCTGTGGTCAGAACAATCCTGTTTTTCCTCACTCTTGTCCTTTGGACTGATGAGCAATACGACTATGGGGATGTGAGTACAATACTATTGTTCTATGCATACTATTAGTGCAATATTTTTATGATAGATCTATAAAGTTAGAAGTTTTGATTAAACTAAAATGAGTAAATATCTTTTCTTAAACACAGTTACATTCATGAAGTGCTTAAGCATTAACTTTAATTTGGAGTACACTACAGGTCAAAAGTTTGAAATTATTTTTTAAGGTTTCTTAAAGTCTGCATTTATTGGATCATAAATACAATAAAGCATCTGTTTTTTTATCATTTAAATTTTATGGAAACTGATATATTTTATTTACAGTTTACACAAAAACATTAAACAAAAATGTTTTTCAACATTGATAACAGTAAGAAATATTTCTCTGGACAAAAACTACAGGAAAAATTCTGCAGGAATAAATTACATTTTAAATTATATCACATAAAAAAATAGTGATTGACATGACCCGTGATATTTTTTTACATAAAAAAAAAAAAGCGTGTGGCAGGGTTTACACTTGTTTAGAAAAAAACCACACATTCTGTGCAAAGTAGATTTTCTGAATTATGTGACTCTTCATAATCTGTTTCTCTTAGGTGAATTCAGGTAATCTCAACATGTATGTCAATGCCATCATTGCCGTATCCACCTTTCTCTCTTTCTATGGCTACCTGCTGTTTTATAAAGCCACAAAAAAGGCTTTGCCTGGACATGGTCTTCGAGCCAAGTTTATCTGCATCATTGTCATCCTGGTCCTTTGTGGACTACAAAGTGGAATTCTGGAGACCATGGGTGCGCTGAATGTCATCCCCTGCACTCCTCCCTTCTCTGACCTGTTTCGGTCCCAATGTAAGATTCAGAAAACATTACTATTGATTTCTCAAGTATTTTTGAAGCCAGAATCTGGTAATCATATAATTTCGTTCTTTAATTTGGTCTCTCTTTCCTATGGTCTCTTTAAGTAATCTACCACTATTCTATAATTGTGGAGATGTTCTGCATCAGCCTCTTTGCACATCACACATTCCGGAAAGTTGAACCCTGTCATGATGAGGGTGAAGAAATAGAAGTTGATGTCATAAGAGCTCTCAATGAAAAGTCAATTCAGACAGAAGATGAGCTGGCAATCGCTGTGCAGCTCTCCTCTCAAGAAGACGATCCATGCCATTCTAACCTCGGATACAACAGTGACAGTGAAGACAGCCTCTGTAAAATTGAACATGCACCACTGGACCGCTTCCCCTTCCCCTTACAGCACAGAATGCAAACTGCGGCAAACACTGAGAAAGTGTGTACTACACCACCTGAGGACTTCACGAGTGTGGACCAGCCGACAATTACTGTCAGTGCTGAAATTAACCATGTTAACAGTGGTGATGTTACTGTTGTATAGAAGAGAAAAAAAAATTATATATTCCTTTACTTTCGTTTTTTTCCTCTCCATTTTATATGTCTGTGACTCTAAATTAAGGTATTTAAACTAAATTAAGGTATTTAAAAGTGCAGTGTAATGAAATGTAAGGCTATGTAATATCTAATATAATACCTTAAGTTTACCATTTAAATGTACAGTTCAGTAAATTTTTATAAAACGTACACAATCATTTATTATTCCCAATACTAAGGTCTAAAGACTAGGACCCGGATTTAAAGGCTATGTTAAAAATTTACATATTTATCAGTGGTTAAATTGTGGACGCTATAGAAGGTCTCATCGGGTGCACGCGCCTGGATCCAAGTCTGTTTGTTTATTGGTCTGGTTAGTGCCAAACGCAACTAATGATGAGTAATGAAGTTGGTCTCAGTTTTAGTGCTGTCGGATGTATTTCCTATACATGTTTATTTGTGGTGACCCGCCACGATATCAAAACTGACCAATTGTCCAAAAGGCTTCGTTGAATAAACATGAGCATGTGATGCACGTTTAAAAATCAAACCGAGGCGTGGGTGTTTTTATATCACTGTTTTTCTGAAGGACGACTGTCTTCAGAAAATGTCACATTCATTTCATCTTGCTTATTAGGCAGTGTTTGTAAGCTCAGAGCTGCTTTGTCTACAGCCGTTACCGGGGAAACCTCTCGTTTCTCGTGCTTAAAGCACCTCCTGCTTGCGGAGAATGAGTTTGCATTTTTAATAAATCCGTCTGATTTACGCAGCGAACATATTTTGCTTGTTATAATCTACTCTAGGAGGTTTTAGCTGTTGTTGTTGATTCTATTCGGATGTCTACCGGAAATTAAGTTAGGGCCACAAAAGCACGCATGCGCAGTTACGTTTGTTTATGTTGTTGTCTTTGAAACCGTCTATAGAGTTACATTTGAAGCTATAAAATCTAAAGACGAACCAGGGTAGACTTAATACTGAATTTATTCCTGTCAAAAATTAAATATGACACAATCCAAAACTTCACGATTTGTTGATTAAAATTGTAATATTTTTGTTCGTCCAAACTAAAATAAAATCTATAACAAAATAATAAATAATATAAAAACAAATAGTGATTTTTAGTTGTTGACACTAGACGACCTTCACTGACGCATCATGTTACGCACAGTGCCGCGGTCAATAGGATTGACCAATAAGCGTTTGGTATTCTTCTCCTGGCTACAGCTCGACCAATCATCAACGCGAATGCCGTAACGCGTTTTTCCGGCTTTGGGAATCCACCCAGCCTGCTCGAGGCGACCATGGCGCAAGATTTGAAAGGTAGAATTTTTGTTTTGCATTCTTACAAAACAGTGCAAACAGTGCTGTTACGATGCACGCCCCAAATACGCTGCAACAAACAAACGTGTTGTTTAAAATACTGTTATACTAGGGAGCTTTTAAATAGCAAGTGACACTAAACGTGCGTAAGGTTGCAGTAGTTTCTTAAGGAATAAACATTATGAGCCCCTTACATATGGTTTAAGATTGCAGGGTGTCTTGCAAACTTTTATGGGAGGACCTCCAGGCTCTGTGCTGCAGAGAAAGACTTGTTTGCAAGCAGCTGAGTGTGACAAAGAACAACTTTAATGACTATGAAGTGGAGTATCTGAGTAACTACAAAAAACACAAGGTACAACTGTAGTTATTTGTGAATACAACTGTTTTTTCCAGTTAACATTATTCATATCACTGTAACCTTTAAAATATGCCTGTTTAAGGGTCGAGAGTTCTTCCTGGTCAAGTGGAAAGGCTACACGGAGTCAGAAAGCACATGGGAGCCTCTCAAAAATCTTAAATGCCCCATACTCTTACACCAATTCCGACAAGACATGAAGACGGGTCTGCTTCAGTCCAACAGACCTCTTGATTCAGAGTCTTTAAGTGCCCCTATTGTCTCCTTTCTTCTCCAAAAGGCCAAGCAACGTATGAAGCTTCAGAAATGGGAAAACCTCATGAACCAGACCTGCAAGCAGAAGGGCCACATATTCGTCTGTAATGAAGTCGACCTAGATGGGCCTCCTAAGAACTTCACCTACATCAATGAGAATAGGTTAGGGAAAGAAGTGGATGTGAATCCAGTGATAGTGGGCTGTGAGTGTGATGACTGCTTCTCTCAGCCTGTTGGCGGCTGCTGCCCAGGGCTGTTGAAGCATCGGAGGGCATATAATGACAGCAGACAGGTGAAAGTGAGGCCTGGTGTGCCCATCTACGAGTGTAACTCCAAGTGCAGATGTGGGCCAGACTGTGCAAACAGGGTTGTGCAAAAAGGTATTCAGTATGATCTATGCATCTTCAAAACAGCCGATGGCAGAGGTTGGGGAGTGCGGACGCTGCGGAGGATTTACAAAAACAGCTTCGTTATGGAGTATCTTGGAGAGGTAAGCAAGTTAAAGAGAGAGAACACCAAATGAATGTCATTCCAAACCTGTGTAAACACCAAAAATATTTAATCTATATTAATATGTTGTATAATAAATCTGACAATAATGCTGTAACTGTTTATGTATATACAATGAAAAAAAAAAAGATACAGATATTTTTCAAAATACCTTCTTTTGTTTTACACAGAATAATGTAAGTCAAACAGGTTTGGAATGACTTGAGGGGGAATAAATGATTACATATTTATAATTTTTATTTATTTTATCCTTATGTATTGCTTAATTTGGGTAAATACTGTTCTGTGAATGTTGATTACTGACCTGCTGTCAGCTGTGTGTTGGATCAGATCATCACGACCGAGGAAGCAGAGAGGAGAGGAGTGGTGTACGATAAGCAGGGTGTCACCTACCTGTTTGATCTGGACTATGTGGATGACTTCTACACCATTGATGCGGCTGATTATGGAAACATCTCTCACTTTGTCAACCACAGCGTGAGCACTAACTAGCTGTACACATCATCTGGGCTTTCAATCAAGTAATTTGGAACAAATTCTTGTAAAGGGATTTTTATTTATAGAAAGTATGTTGCATGAAGAGCTTATGTGTTTTCTTGATCCTACAGTAATTGTAAAAGAAAAATTCAGGCATTATAGTAACCCGTACAATATATTAGTTATATTGTTAATAGTTCATAAAAGTATCACAAAGGATAACTCACAAGAAATATACGTTACAAATTAATATGAAAAATAAGATAACATAACCACACTGGATTTTCGGATACACCAGATATTAAACTGCATCGTTGATAATAATTAGAAATGTTTCTTGAGCACCAAATCATGATTTCTGAAGACTCATGTGACACTGAAGACTGGAGCAGTGTCTGCTGAAAATTCATCTTTCCGTGAAAGCAGTAAATAAAAATCCATTAAATAGAAAATAGTTGCTTATCCTATATATTTCAAAATAGATATAATTAATCTATTAACATTATAACTTAATATATAAATTTCAAAAAGCATGAAATTAGTACATCTTCACCATTGTTTTTCCAGTGCGATCCAAACCTACAGGTGTATAATGTTTTTATTGACAACTTGGATGAGCGACTTCCTAGAATCGCATTCTTTGCAAAACGAGGGATCAAAGCAGGAGAAGAGCTCACCTTTGACTACAAGATGACAGGTAGGATATTTTTTTAATCTTCTGCCTTTTT
Source organism: Enteromius mattozi (assembly GCA_032359235.1). NCBI lineage: Eukaryota > Metazoa > Chordata > Actinopteri > Cypriniformes > Cyprinidae > Enteromius > Enteromius mattozi. The sequence goes on from JAUMHE010000318.1 coordinate 3,065,358, forward strand.
TTACATGTTTAGGTGTGGGACTAATCACAATAAATGGAAAAACCATATCTTATACACTAACATTTGTAGTAAATGTCTAATACCTAACTAGTCCTCATTTTTGCTGCAGTTGATCCAGTGGATGCAGAGAGTTCCAAAATGGACTCAGAGTTCAGTCGGGCTAGAATTAAAGGATCACCCATCAAACGGATCCATATGGAGTGCAAGTGTGGAGTAAAGAACTGCCGGAAATATCTGTTTTAATCAGTGTGTACTATGACAGGCATCAAAATACATGTCAAGGTCTTAACACATTTCATGAAATGTTTAAATGTTTTGGTTTGTTTATTTATTCTTTTACTTCTGTTTGTATATATATGCGTTAAATTGCGATTTTCATTGGAATTTGTTTTAATGTGTGATGCTTGGTGCCATTTATTAATTCAGTTTTAATAAAATAACATTTCCCCACATAGTTATGCCTGTTTTATGTTCTTTTGTCCAGTTAATGAAATAAAACCTTTGATACTATGTGAGGTGATACGGATTCTCAATTCTAGAATATTGCTTACCTCTATAGATATTTGCCACCAGATGGTGCTATTGTATTCATACACACCAAAGAAAGTGTACACCTCAAAAGATCTAAAGTTTGTGAAATTACAAAGAAAACCATGTCAGAGTTGGAGATTATTAGAAATACAGGTGAAAACAGTATGTGCTTCAATTTCTGTTGAAGTTACAGGAGGATTTTGTAAAAGGGGGAATTTGTGTGATTGTTCCGTAAATGTGAACTGTTGGCACACAAGGCTTTTGTAACACATACAGATTTTTCTATCCATGGAATATACAGTATCTAGCTATTATATAGCTATAAAGCTACAAGATATAACAGCAATGATGTGTGCAGTGAATATGACAGAGGCTGCAGCAGAACCTTACAGATAGAGTCATCTGGCCTCGCTTGATCTGTGGCCTGAATCCCCAGCTTGGGCCAGACAGAGAGTCAGCTCAGCTCAGCTTTAACCACCCGTGAGGAGGTGAGATTCCTCCAGGCAAGCACTTTTTCTTGTCCCCCTCTCTCTGCTGTTGTAGTCTTCCGTCCTGCTATCATTCTGTTCATTTATCCATATTTATTTTTCGTAGCGATCTTCGCCCCCAGTAGAACCTATATATATGTTACTCTGTACATAACATCAGGATAGTCTGAGGGTGAATGTTTGCCTTTATTGGATTTGCTGGATTTGCCATGGATCAAACCTCACTAAGAGCAGACTGGCAAACATTAATCAGTTGACCTCACACATATGGTCTGAGCATCTAACCATGGCCAATCTCACGCCGAGTGGACTAATGTTCACTCACCGCATGCTGCTCATCACTGGAACCTTTAGATTACAATATTACCGAGGCAGTCATTATGACATCAAGCCTGTATATAGCCAATATAATGATATTGAGGGCTCATGCAAATACTCTGTAATTGGAAAGATCCAGAGGAGCATTGTGAAGACATGAATGAACAGATTTGTTTTCTCATGAAAATCTGATGTAAGGTAAATCCGAATTGTTGGGAAATGCCCGCTATGTTTAGTTCATTGTCACTTTGAGTGATTTTAGCTGATTCACTTTGGCCCTTCTGCAGTGCGGACCCTCAGCCGTAAGTATCAAGCAGATTAAGGTCAAAGGTCAACTCATAATCCAAGCTGTGTACCTGCAAAATGGCAAAATTCTGAAGTGCAAAATTTAGACTTTCTAGAAAAATACTAGAACTACATGAAGAATATTTACCGCACAGATTAAAAGGTCACACATTAGGAGTCAAAAATGCAACAAAAGTAAACTTTTATTGTCATGTTGGAAAAAAAAATCCTGTTGATTTACAGATCAAGATATCTGAAAGCTGACTCACGTTTCCTCCTCAACCCCCCTCCCCATTTTTTCCTTCACCCCCTTCATTCATCATGCATTCACAAATAAACAACTCCCAAGTTGCTCAACTAAAATTTCAGTCTGATTTCATCCCATTATGGATAGGTGCTTTCTATTGCTCTTGTAATAGTTAGCTGTATGAGTGGCTTGTCATATTGAAGCAGTTTTTCATTCAAATGTTTTCATTCTTTCATCAGTTCATTGAGCCAGCATGATAAAATCACGTGCTCTTCCATGTTCATGTATCTGATTTGGCAATTATGAGAGATTAATCAGAATCATGATTTTATGATCATGTCAGGCACTATCAATAATTGATATTAAAGGCAAAAAATTAAGACACAGGTATAAGTAAAACTTACCACAAATCAATTATGTAACAGGCTTTGCCTGCATATTAGATGCATTGTTTAGAATAATTAAACTCAAATTCATTTTTGTCTAATGCGGCTTTTTTTCAAATGAATCTCATGGTTTCACCGTGACATATCCAGGGTTCTTTTATTTAATTTGTTTACCTGAAAGTATGCAGTTCTTTGTGTACAACCACTGGTTTGATCAATTCTGGGGTAAAAAGATCCCAGAATTGCAGATAAAACAACAACTGATATAGTTAACACTAAAGCGATCAAATGCTGATCAAAATCCAAGGAGTAACTTGAATGTCAGTATTCATTAGCCGCGTATTTATTTCTGATTGATACATTTTTTTAAAAGACAAACAAAAAATTTATTCATATTCAGCACTCATTGTAAGGCTTGAATTGCCAAACAATGACTGATGTCTGTTTTCATGTAGGTGTGAAGATGTGGTAAACAAGATGCATTCCTTTATGAGTGTTGGTTATGATCCATATTCCCTGTTGATTTTAGTCAACAGTATGTCTTGTTTAAGGCTCAGCTCTTTGTAATCTGTACAGTTTGTAATCAATGAAGTTTTAGTGGATCAACTACAGGAGTGGTTCCTTTCAGATGCTGTGTCTCTGACCTTTCACCTTTGCTTTATTTATCATGGGTACCCAGTTCCAGCCACACACTCATACTCAGCGTAAACACTCACACACACATGCGTGGTAAAAAGATGACGATCAAGGGTCGTAACCCCACCCTTCACTCTGCCCCCCACTTGAAGTTAGTGCGTTGTCCATATAATACACATTAAATTACACAGAGGTTCACAGTTATTTTACAAAAGATAAGATGCCTGAAGCAACTAAAAATGTTCTACCAGGCATTTTTGCTTGTTACAAAATCACATCCGTTTCGCCCAACCCTAACACCGACCCAAGCAATTTCCTATTCACAAGTGAATACAACAATAGCTCAAACCGTCATTCACATACTGTCCCCCACCCCAGTCCCACCCAAAGACAAGAAGAAGAAAAAAAGTCTCAAAGAAATCCTTAAGAATCCAAGAAGTTCCTTTTAATTCCACTGAAAATCAGTGTGTCTCTGTTTCACGTTTTTTTTTTTATCTTCGTAAATTCAAGTCTCTCCAGAGAACTGAGCAAAATTGTACACTCCCACGTGTTGCAGTTCACAAATTCAATAATGCAGCCAATGCAGCCGTCTTTTTACCCGCAACCCGTAGGCTTGTGAAGGGCAGCGAGACGTGTCCTCTGATAATCCACAAATACACAGTGTTGTGTTTTCCCCAGCATATGTTTTAGTATGATTTATTGGTGTCTATAGAAGCATACAGCTTTCAGATCATTCTTGCATTGGTAACATTAAACCTTGGTAATGGAGTAAGGCATAAAATGCAGATAACAGAAAGAATTATTCCTCTTTTTCTGTTCATCATAGATGTTTTTTTCTGCTGTTTTTCTGTGTTCTTGCAATGACAGGTTTCAGAAAAAGAAAGTCTGATCGCTCCTACCAATCCATGCCTACCGACAGAGAGATCTCATTGAACATTCACAGAAATATTACAATCTGTCCTGTCTGCATTGGTCAGCATTCTGATTCAAGTCAAAATAAGCCAGAGAAATCATATGGCTGATCAATGATTTCTTGAGTTGTGTGCAAAATATTAAGGGAAATTCATTTGACACTGAACGCATTTCGGAATTTAGTTTACCCACTTGTTAGCTCCTAATGAAATGGAATTCTTTAAAAAATAAATCTAAACATTCCACTAACAGCTTACATGTATTTTCCTTATCGCAAACACATTCATATTTTTTATTACAAGATTAAAATTAGATTTTTGTTTCATTTCTGCTTACAAGAGGCCGAATTATACCGTCAGGCTTCAATCCAGGACATTCAACTTTAGGTTTCCTTGTTACAACCTGACCATCAACTTATTTTCAGGAATCCATATATCATGTGTTAGTATGTAACACACTGTAAACGCAAACTAAAACACCTCTAATGACACCTACCTTTCACTTACATATGATTGAAAATGCAAAGGCTGAATTCATTAACGTCCAAGATACATGTATGAAAATCACATATTAAAAATGTTTCAATTTTGTAAGCTCCCATAGGCTAGCAAACTTTCATTCAAGTAATTCAAGAAGCAAAAGACTAAGTAAGTTCTCCTCTACAACACCTTCTGTGCAATCAGTCGGAAGGATAAATGATCAGTTGTTGAACCGATATACATCATTAACAGATCTGTATTTTCACTCAACCCTGATCTGTCTCTTCACAAAATGAGACCACTTACAGTAAAATACTTCATCTTTTCTTGGTTTATCATAGACTGGTCATATGTTCAGATTCATTATGGAAATTATAAGGGCATGAGTTCTTTTGTGCAATGCTAGAAAATATTAAAAATATTAATAAGTAAATAGAGTTGAGAGAGAGAAAGACAAAATAAACCAAAACAATAAATTACATGTTGCTCAGGGAAAGAGCGCCTACACACCTGAATAGGCCATATTTCTCCCAGATTCATATTTTCAGTCAGCTCCTTTCATCTACAATCCCTTTGAATCAACTTGAGAGGAAAACATTATTTGTTTTGGAAGTTGCTTTTGTATACACACTGTTTTCATGAGCATTTTAATTCTTGCCTGATGGAGCCACAGGAAGGATTCAGCCCAACCAATTAGCATAAATTTTAGGAACTTTGTCTCTTTTTTGTCAGCCTCATTCATTCCTCGAGGCTTATGCTTGGCACTCATTCTTAAAAATAGTTTAATCTCAAGTTTGTTTCCCCTTAAAGATAAGGTAATACACATGCACATAGAGTATTTTTGAATCAGTAGTTCAAATAATATAAATTACTCTGCCAGGAGTGCAGCTGTTCACAAGGCATGAACAATATTTTAGTAAATCTTTGATTCGAGGCCCTCAGGATCCTGGTAAAGGGATACAGATACTGAGCCAAACCAAATGGTAATGTTTGCTGAGATCGATCATAAGAAGCCATTTGAAATAGCCTTCATACATTCACCATAAAATAGACCACCAGTTTGGTTGATTTGTACCACCCTAGCGCAAAACATACAGTTCATCAAACCAGTTTAGAGTTGATTTACCAAACCACACATTAGCGTAGAGCCCATTTTCCCCCTTAAAATCATTAAGGTGACAGTAGATGCTTATTCTGTGACATCCACCCTTTTAAAGCATCTTAAACTGAATCAAAGGCCACAACAGCTCTTAAAGTTCGTTCGTGTCTCCATCTTTAAGCCTTCTTATTCCCTCCCCCCTGGCTGTCCACTCTCCGACCATCCAGAAGAGAAAGAAAAAAACCCAAAACATTATGAATGAACACTCATCTTCACATGACACAGTAAGGCTCACGGGGCAGTTGAGGTGGAGTTCTACAGCAGGGAGGCAGGTGGGCCAGCAGGCCCTTCTTCAGGTCCTTGTTGAGGAAAAAGCAGATGATGGGGTTTACGCCCGCTTGGGCGAAACTCATCCACACGGTGGTGGAAAGATACCGGTGCGGGATGGTGCACGCCTTCACAAAGACCCGCCAGTAACAGGCCACTATGTACGGGGACCAGAGCACCAGAAAAAACAAGGTGATGACATAGAACATCCTGCCAAGCTGCTTCTCGGCCTTAAACTCCTCCATGCCTAGCAGGCGTCTGTTCTGGTTGTGCAAGTTCTGCCTGATGCCTAATAAAGTGGGGGGCATCGGGCCACGGCCAAACCCTGCTATCCAGTTCGCGGCTGCCTGGCCTGTGGCTCCAGGTCCGTGAAAGGTCCAGTTTTGGCTGATGGCTGGAACCATCTGGACCGGCTTCATCTTTCGGTGCTTGTATTCGAACAGCAGGAGCTTCATGTAGACCACGTGAGTGGCCAGAATCAGCACAGCCAGCATCAGCATGAAGCCTAGCGTGTCATTGGCCTTGAAGTAGCGATGTTCAAAGATGCACTGGTCCTCCTCGCGGATGAACTTGTAGGTGCCGACGTCAAAGACGGGTGGGAAGGCCATGGCGACTGACAGGGTCCACACCATGCACACCACCGCTACGCAGGTCCAGAAGGTCATTCGCTTGGAGTAGAAGCGGTGGTGGGCGATGGCCATGTAGCGTGTGACGCTAATGCAGAACAGCATGAAGGCAGCATGGAAGCAAAAAAGGACGGCCATGAAGGCCACCACCTTGCAGCTGAGCACGCTGTAAGTCCAGGCCGAGCCGTTCTTGATTGACACCAGGACAAAGGGAAAGCAGACCGCCGAGCGGATGGTGTCAGCGAGGCAGAGGTCCAGAAGAAAGTAGTAGGGTGCCTTGTGTAGGGCTCTGTCCCTTAACACTAGCAGGGACACCACTAAGTTGCCCACCAGGCTGATGCAGATGATCAGCCCCAGAAGGACAAGTTTCACATAAGTAGACACGGCCGAGGAAGGTGCACCACCCATCACGCCTCCAGTCGTGGACACCACGGCCGCCAAGGGGTTCCCAGGCCCATCGCTGCTTGCGTTTCCGTTGGCCATCCCTTTTGCTGCTCAAATCGTACTCCTCCTCCTTCAACTCCTCCTTTACCCCCGCTTCCTCCACTCCCTCCTCCACCTCCGCCTCCTCCGGCTGAGCTGTCGTCCGTCCTCGTGGTTGCCTTTCGTTGTTGTCTCAAATGGAACGAGAGAAGCTTGATCTGCATTGCCCCATTTTTGTACAGTTCTCTTCGGAGCGTCCCTTCAAATGTGCCACCTCTTCTGGCCTCCACACCTATGAATAGAGAACATTTGTTACCCTTGTTTTCTCACACAAACAAATGCTGGTCTTTAAAGGCCACAAACACTACAGATTTTGGGAGAAAGTATAGCATTTTTATCATTCCTGAGAGAAAGATTTTTAGTTCAAGACTGAGATAGCATAAAGTGATATTGATGCAGGAAAGAGAGAGATTTTTCTCCATACCACTATACTACAAGTTCTTCCTTGCAAATAAAAACACACAAATAAGGTAAACTACTGGAGGCACATAACAACAGTACCTCTAGTACTTCTATGGCAATTCATAATTGGCAAATTCATAAAGGCAAAAACGGCAGATAAGTAGATTTTAAAAATATAACAATCAATAAAGATTATCTGTAGTTATTTACCATTTATGGAAATGCACTGGTGCTCAAATGTACGGGGAAAAAACTGGAAAATTCTGTATTTTCTTTCCAGAAAAGCTCATATTCACATTAACATTCTGTTTTGGTTTATTCAGGTTTCACACTGCACCAATGCTGGTCAAGATGAAATAAATAACAAAATTGCTTTAATTTACTTTTTTGTATCTTTTTTTCTTTTAAATTTGCTGATTTACAGGGCTGTCCATACGTTTACAAGAACTTTAAAGGCCCACATTCCAGTCAGAAAGAAATAATTATAACAAAAAAAGTGGAATGGAAAGTAACACAGAGTCTGGAGAAGTTAGAAGTTACCTTAAACATATTTTAATTTGGCACAGTGTCATAAAATGTGTATTATGCAGGAAACGCTGAAAAAAAAGCATAACGGTCACAAGACTTCCGTTAAGTGCATGTTAACATAAAAAAATAAAATAAACAGATTTGATTCAGTGGAAATGGTGCCAAGTCCAAATTCAACCTAGATGATATGGTTGTGACACTCGGCATCTTGCACAATCTGCCTATGCTACTGAAGAGCATTGGCACAAAGATTTGGTTTCACACTGTGTCAGAACGATAAAGAATGTGTTTCAGATATGCAAAATCTGCTGTAGCTTTATTCTAACTTTGCATGCAAACGACAGATAAGATTTCTCAAGACACCTCTTGGAGTATCTGTTAGGAAATAGTTATAGTTTATGTTTAATAAATAATGATTCTATTAAGTTAATTAGGCCTAACTGATCAAATTGAATGTCTTGTTGCTTGACTTTGTACCTTTAAATAAAACATTTTTCAATTATTCTTTAAAATAAGCAAGAATATTTAATAAAACATGACGTGAACTAAATGGAAACAGGGGGGTGCTTAAACAGTACAAAAATACACCCGGCCAGACTTTTTGCTTTATGATGTACATCTTAATTGAAAGGCTTTTTTCATTTAAAATAAAATGAAACATTTTTGTGTGAGAAATTAATATTTTAACATAACTTCTTGTACTGAAACCAATATCTTGTGCTCTAAAAATGTCTCAATGTAGATTTTGGTGAGTTTAATACATCTCTATCTGGACTGCATATGCATTAAACATTTCTTTCATAATATTAAATATCAGTGAATGAAATCCAAGGAAATCACATTTTCATGTTTCCCTTTCTAATTATTTATATTTGAAATAGATCATGTCACATCAACTAAAATAGTATCCTTTTACTCATATAAATCAATTCTTTAAACAATAATGGAAAAAAGCGCACCTTGCACCACAGTAGATATTTTAATTGTGTCCACCATCAGTAAACAGATCAATCAATAGTCTGCTGAATGGGATAAGCAGGGCTCCTGTAAGCATCTGCTGTAACATGCTGAGGAACATCTTCTGCTTCCCCCTTAGTGCTGAGCAGATCAGCTGTTTCCACCACACACTACATGGCATGCCAGCAACTAGTCATTCATGGTAATTGCCTCATTGTTGCTAGGCTACAACACATGACTTTTTATATGTTGAGTATAGGCATGTGGAATGGTATCCGGGGGCAAGGGGGGTGGGGGGCCAATGAAAGAGTTAGGAGATGGGAAATCTTATTCAATCTGCACTGAAGGCGACAGCGGAGCTTCAAGAAAAAGCTTTGAAGTATATAGTGATGGCTTGAACCAACTATGTAGATTAATTTCAGGGCCACCTTTTTACCAAATGTTTCTGGAACTTCCACCAAACCGAAATGCCAGTCACAACCCCTGGTTGATGGTATTTAGACGAGGACATGTATTCTTGCCAAACAGACACGTCCCCTGCTGTGGCGAAGAACAGCCAAGCTAGCGTTATCCCGCTCTCTCAATGTGAAAAAGCATTGATCCATGAATTCAGGTGTATACCTTCACCTGCTGTGGTGCTATTGGCAGCATTTAAAGAGCCATTTGTGCTAACCCTCAGCTGCTAACAGCCTCTGGTAGAGAGAAAGCTAAAAGTAGACACCAGCTGATGACAAAGTCACCGAGTACCTTAGTCCAACAGGAGATAGAACTGTGCCGACCCATTGTTTTAGAGCAGAAACACTAATTCACTTGTGTCACAGCAATTACAGCTGCTTGTTGCTAGGCTACAGGGTCCTTCTGCCTTGTGCGGTGTATGTGTCTTTGTAAGCTTGAATGCAACTCAGAATTGTATGCGTTGAGGTGAGCTGAGAAGGAAAGTGTCACTCATGAGGAATAATCAGCCAGAACGGAGACTGAAGTGAATGTTTCTGTCAGAGAGAAGATAAAATGTTACAACCTTACCATGACATCCGGTTTACAAATTGTACCGCTTTACATCAGTTACAGGTGTTATTAGAACTGGCAGTTTCACTGTGATTCAATTTCAGAAAGGTAGTTGAAGTATTGTTATTGTTCAGAAAATGTTTGCAACGTTTGGGTAGAAACTGACAGATGATGACAACGTAATAATAAATATGATAAATATTAAGTCACGAAACGTGCTACATGTGTGTCACCTAACCTCATGCTCCTTTATGCAAATAAAAGATGAAAGGCTCAATCAATATGAAACTTGATCAACTGTTTCCCAAGTGCTTAATGTCACATTTTTCACTTCGAAATAAGTGGTTAAGTGACCTGGTATAGGGGGAATATAAAAATTTTTATGGTCAAAAGATGACTATTTGCATACGGACGGTTCCCACAGTAAATGCTAATGTGCTCATGCTTTGTTCTGTGAAATAAAGTGCTAAACAGGAAAGTGGCTTATTTGGATGTGTCAGAGCTGCTACTGTCGTTCTTTTCACCTACATAAGTGAAAGTTCACCTTTCTATTTTCTCAGCTCTAGACAGATTCGTGGGAGACAAGTACGCATTCCAAAGAGGGCGGATGAAAGTTTCATTTTACTCAATGAAACAGAATTTACCCTCCGATCCTCCACAATTCTTTGATAGGCCCATTAACAATCTCTCAGATATTCAGTATGGAATGTACTTACCTTAACACCCATTTATGGCTATTATTAATATAGTGCATACGTGTATTATGTGCAGTGCCAAAAGGTTAGATTTGATTATAGGTTTTTTTTTTTTTTTTTTTTTTTAAATGTTACATATTTCTTGCTATTGTATTTTAAAGCAAAATACTTTATTAAATAATTGAAATAATAGAATTTTTGCCCAAATCACATAGATTTACTGATAGGGCTAATATTGTAAGATACCTGTCACTGCATAAAAACAAAATAATATAAGAGTAAACGACATGAGAGATGTAATGACATGCAGAAAATGAATAAAAAAAGAAAAGTATATTGTGATTCATGTTGTCCCTAAAACCCTCCTAAAGGCATTTTACATAAAGGTTGAATAGTATTTTATATTTACAAGATTTAAAATTTTGTCAGACCAATATTCAGTAAAATAAATATTTTTCCCACACAAAAGCATTAGTTCCATTGGACCCATTACTGTTGTCATCCCATGGGTTATCATTATGTTAAATTAATTATTCTGAGTCTTCAATATTTCCCTCCAGAGGTTTAGTGTGCTCTTATCTCGCATTAATAGTGAGAAGGCCTTCGATGTCGTTGGGAGGAGTCAGATGTAAAGGGAGTTGGTTGGAGGTAAAAGGCTGGATAGCAACAGCAGTGAATATCGCTACCGTGGTCTCGGTGGGAGGAGGCGACGCGGAATTCACCAACCAAACGAGCCTGAATCATTTCGACTCTCCCACACCTATCGTTTTGATACGATACAGAAAGAACAATGTGATCCCGTCGTTCGTGGTTAGCTTTTATAAAACGGTTTTTTTTTTCGTATCTCCATCATCTTCATTTGCGTTGGGCTGTCGGTGCGCTTGGTGATGCGCCACACTGATCATGAATCGTTTATTGAACTGGAGCCTGTTTTACAGCGCGTGCGTTGTCGATGGTTTTTCTTCAAACACACGACAGAACATAAAAATAATGTATTTCCTAGAACTAATGACGTGACCCGCACAGCCAATACGCAAAAGTGCAAATGACCCGTATGGACACTGTCAGAGCGCATATAGCCTACAGTCCCAGACAGTGTTACACTGATATTTCGTTATCTAACTCTCTTGGGTGCGATTCCTATCTTCTTGGATGTGCTGAGCATTGTGACCTGCATGGTTATCATTAGATATCATGAACAACTACAGCGTCTCTTCCTCTGTGTCTTATACCGCGCGCGCGCGCTTGCGCATGTATGCATGAGGGACAATGAAATAACAAATGCATAAAACAGGCCTGCATTTCACTTTAGTACATAGTATGCGTCATGACGAGAGTCACTAATGCTTTTTTATTATTACTATAATTTATTTGTTATTATTTAAATGCCCGAGCATTTGTAGGCTACCTCCCATTTTATAGCTAGTTAATTAACATCAAATAGGAGGTTCATAATGTGATAAAGCTCTTACCTATAATTCTCGATCTTCCTCCAGACAATGGATCTTGTCTCGATGGTAGGCCTTAACGGAAGATTGTTGCAAATATATGAAAAAATAAAAATAAATAAAAAATAAAAACACACAAAAAAGGTGCAAACGTGTTTTTTCGACCCGATACAAAGCGTTCAATAAATCGCACATGAATCCAAATTGTAATCCAAGATGAACCTCGACGTCCTTTATGAACAACAGAGAATGAAAAAAAATTAATGAATTAATTAATACAGGGAATGGTCACGTCTGAAAAAAACAGAAACAATATCTGTTTCACTGGAAAGTCTTTTGCTGAACGGTTTAAACAATATTATGCCAGAAGCTGGAATATTACACATATACGGGTTTTAAAAAACAAAAAATATCGTTTCCTCTTTTTTCGTGTGCATGTCATGTCTTCGGGTTTTCCATAAAGCTAGGCCAAGCCTTAGCAGTATATTCCCATCACACGGTGACTAAATCAAGCAGAGTTTAATAGCACAATTACACTATTTCTGTTGTGTTTTGTGGTACCGTTTAATCCTGAGACACAGCGTCAGTATCATTATCTTGTGCGCAGATTTAGATGTGTACATAACCACTGGCTCTCGCCACTGGGCTACAGGACAAGGCGCTTCTTCCCATCTTCATTTTCTGACTGGAGCCAAAGACATTTTCTCCCACGCCACACCGATACACATCTTATCTTCGACGGGAATAAATCCGCTTTATAACGCATCATCCCTCGGTATATCCATTGGCATCAGCGTTGTCCTCTCACGTACTGTAGTCATTCTACGCGGAGACATGTACACAGTACATGTAAGCGCCCTATATATTTAAAATGCATAAGCCTGGTACGGTCTGTGATGCAAGGCGCAAAAAAGATGGATCACACATGACAGTCAGACCCGATGCTTTGCTCGGGAATTCGCCATGACTGTCAGCATCCCGGTGCCATCGCTAAATTAAGAATGGTAACGAAAAATGAACGAAATGAAATGGGTTCTTCTGCGATGGTGAATTGGAAACAGCGGCTCCCGTCTCTGCGCTCTACCTCAGTTTTCTCTGGATCGGATCCCTTCGGAAACGTCTCGGGATTTTTCGGCAGCCTCATTGACGCTGTTCTCCCCAACACAGTCACAGTGGTGCACTGAAGTCACATAGACAACCACAACTTTTAAATAGCCAGTGTTTTTTAAAAACATATAATCTGCATATTTACAAATTGTATTTAGCTGTGTCAGGTCTGTCTTTTTGTAGTTTTGCGTTAATTTTTTTCATATTTGTTTACCCTTTTGGTAAATTTGGTGGGCTAAGGAGATTGGCATCAAAATGAGTGCATTTTTATTAAAAGTCCAGGCCTGTCTTTTGTTTTAGGGTTAATAATGCATAGCATGCTGTCATAAAATTAGTATACAGGCTACAAATATGTATTTTTAACTTTTTGTAGGCTACTTACATGCTATGAGATTTTTATGTAGCCTATCTTAGGGAACTGCCCCAGTGACAGCTTCGTAATAAAGTCATGCAACATTGTAGATAACTAAGTAATTTATTTATTAACTACTTTATTTCATGAGGAATATATCAAAGTTTAAACGGAAGGTGTTTACAACATTCCAATTCTCTCCTCTATGGCTTTTGGGTCTTTGGCACATTTTTGATTGAAGAGAGGAGTGTTGTAAGCCAGCTCGCTCAGTAGGCCCTTGGTGTGTGAGCGTTTAATCTATCTGTAACTTCCTGGTAAAAAGGTGTTTTGTCTCTGCGTGACATAGCAATCCGCTGCGTGCCCTCATGTCTGGCCAAACAGCTGCCTGAACCGCTGGAAGCCGCGGGAACAGATGGCCTCACCCGACAAAGAAAAAGCCGACCTGAGGATATACAATCAGTCACCTGAAAGCGATGAAAGTAGCCTACGAACATTGGTAATATTTTGCGATTTGACTACTACACTTTATTATAAGCTTATTTCAGACATGAAATTCTGCAAAAATGGTTTCTGATTCAAAAATACACATTTCAGTATTAGAATAATCAGCAAAGTTTTAATTGTTTACATACTTATATGACAACCAAAAATAACCAGCAGGGAACGTTCCCTTTAGGTTGTAAAAATAAAATCTAAAAATAACCTACAGGGAACGTTCCTAGGACGTTCTTATTTGGTTCCCAAAAACATAACCAAATGGGAACCAAACGGGAACATTAGGGGAACGTTCTGTGTTTGTTGGGAGGCTAGCTAAGCACAAAAATGTAGATGTAGCTACAAATTAAAAAGGCAATTTTATCCGTCAGACTAATACTTTCCTACTTTCCTTTTCTGTCGGTAAGATGATTATTATGTGACGCAATCACGGTCTGGAATGTAAAAATTATTTTAAAGTGTTACCTCATAGAATTATTTTATTGTTACCTCATAGAACAAGTCTAAATATTCCCTTAACGTTGTTGCATATGCTTTTCTTGTATGTAATTATTATACAATTATTTAAATAATTTTATGTATGATTCTTAATAATCATAATAACTTAAATCACTTAGCATTAGTAGAAAAAGCTCATTTACTTTAAGTGAATAATGATACTTCGTGTCCACTACGCGCCCTCTAGTGGACAGAACGATAGATGCTACTGTATTTATTTCAAACACCGCTTTTTTCAAATTGGAGTCATGTGTGGTGTTTTTTAATCACAGTAATGACACTGTGGCGTGATTTTTATTTTATTATTATTATTATTATTATTTTTTACATTTTATTATTTTTTGCGTGTGTGTGAAATGGTATGGTGACAATTGTGGTGTTAATGGCTAAATAAATATTAATTATTTATTGAATAAATGTTTTTGGTTATTATAATCCAATGTAACAAATATAATAAGACATGTAAAAGTATTATTTAAAAGAACACTGCGTTTATTTAATACAGAATCAGTTTCCATAAAATATTACCACAATTTGATCATGCTCATTTCACTGCAATGTTGTCTTTTTTTTAAATATAATTTTTGGTCACATGAGATAGTTCTGAATTTTGTTTACCTTTTGTGATTTTATTTTTAAAATAGTAGCACAATGCCTGATTCCTTTTTTGTCTGTTAACACAAATTAATCCTCAATATTTAGCTAGGCTACTGTCCTGTGCAAATCAATTTCTTCACCAAGAGTTCTACCGCAAAGGCCAGTTCGGGGCAAAAACTGGCTTAAATCTGTATTTAGACGTGTTTCATAGTCTACAGAAGTGCCTCAAAAGGTTGAAAATGAATTGACCTCCACTTCATCTGCATCCCTCAACCATACTGCAATTCGCCCGTTCAATGCAAGGCCTAGTGCAAATAGCAGAATAGTCTTTAATGACTGATACATAAATTATAGAAGTGAAGCATGGAATTTGTTCACTGATTCTACAGAGATTTATTCGCGATAAGTTTCTTTCCGTAATTAGACAGAGCGTTTGTCACTCGTTCCAGTGAAAGTGTTTATCTGTGCATATTTGATGGCGTGTAAAATCGTGCAAGTGTCGACGTTGAGTGACAGGCTTTCAGAGGAAATCAGAATGCTGCTTATCAGAAATCAGAACATGTCATGTGTGACATTTGCTAACCACAAAAATAAGAATTCTCATCAAAACAAACTTGTCGTTTGCTCTAGTGAGGACAGTCCCATTTATGTAAATTTTATTTTTTGTGTGTGTGTGAATGTCTGTGTGATTGCAGCAGCCATTTTCATAATTTTTAGCTTTAAATGAAGCCAGTTAAGTTCAGTCATTATACAATTTGGACGCGTTGAACCAGCTTAACTGGGCCTTATTAGAATTAAACTAACATATCTATCCAAAAAATTATCATTGATATTATTACGTTCTGCTATGACATAATAAGCAAATAAGTAAAACGTAATAAGTAAAAAGCAAAAGATTGAAATATCTGCGCTAAACATGTTACCCACCTCAGAATAGTAGATAACCACTGAAGATGTCACCTGCTAGGAAGGTACCTCACCGACGGTCTGTTATTGGTGTTTATTTGAGTGAAATCTGTGGTAATCATAGTTTTTAAAAGCTTTGGAAATGGCGGTTTTGGTGATGAACGTGTGCTGCTGTTAGAATTTAAGATCAAAGATTCATATGTAAAACAAAACACTTTGAGACCCAGTTTTCAAAATCCCAGACAGTTTCACATTTCAACATCAGCGTTTGCACTTTGGTCAGGCACTGGCTTGTACTTCGTGTGATAATTCTCACATATGAATATTGGGTCATGTTGTTTCAGTGGCAACAATGCAATGTAGAATTAGTCTTCTACGCCTACAAACGTATCGAATCAGCTGAACACCTACAATAAGAAATACTGAGTCATACTAATTTAAACACATTTGACTCATATTTGTGTAAAAAGATAAATATCTACAGAGGCAGATATCCGGATAACTAGAAACATACAGATGCGAGCCAAGAAAATGTCATGCTTTAAAAATAGCATCCTTACTGCTGAAGAACAAAAGGGTCAGACATGTTGCGGTTGTGCCCGTTGCAGCTTAAAGATTTTAATGGTTGCAAGTCAATCAATGCACTTTGTTTAGTTGATCCTCCTCAGGGATTTTCTTCAGCTTCGGTTTCATTCAGTGAGATAATGCAACAATATTCTTACTAAGGATATTTGGTAACACTTTCTATGAAGCCGGCATTTATAATACATTATAAGGGTATTCTTAAGGCATTATAATGAATGCATAATGCATTATAAAAAGCCTTATAATGTGTTATAACATCTCATGATTAATCATAAAAACAATTATAATACATTATAATATTTACAAATTTGTGATTATACACACAATGAACACTATATTAAATCTACTTCATTTGTAATGGACTATATCATATTTTGATATTGTTTTTTTAAGATCTGCACAATTCCTTATAACATCTCGTGAGTGGTTAGGTGCTGAGTGTTATTGAAGTGTTTCCTGTGAGGCTATTATATGTTTATTATGTAAACCTAAGAGTATTATTAGACTAAGGTAGGGTAGGTAGCATGTTCACATACTTGCAAAGTATCATATACTTAGTATGTCTGATGAGGACCCATCAAAATAAAGTGTTAGCATATATTTAGATACTCTACTAATACTCTAATGGAGGCTAATTGACATGTAGTTGCAGGGTTATTAATCAACAGCTGTTTAAAGGGTACCATCAAAACAAGCTTCATAGAAAGTGTTACTGTATATTTTATACTGTGGTATTACACTGTAAAAAAAACAGCAAAGATATTAAAGGGGTTGTTCAACCCAAATTGAAGATTTTATAATTTCTCACTCACCCTTGTGTTGCTCCAAACCTGTGTGATTTTCCGTGTGATATTATGACGAAAATTGGGGTTCAAGCAGCATTGCTGAATTGATTTTCATTAAATAGGCAGTGGACCGTTTAGTTTATATCTTTATCTGTGTTCCACAGAAGATAGAAAGTCATACAGGTTTGGAACAACATGAAGGTGACTAAATGATGACAGAATTTTCATTTTTGGGTTGAATCATTCCTTTTTTAAGCACTCATGTCATTATGCAGCCGACTGTCTACATTACTATTATGCTACTGTATGCTTTTGGTTGTTATAACCTTTGTTCTGCGTTGTGACTCTGCGTCTTCTTACACCACACATCATATATAAGAGAGTAATGACAATAACTTTCATTTGAACTATGGCACAGAAGTACAGGAAACTGTTAATGCATACTTTTCTACTTATGACAAATGATGATTTCGCCTTCACGGTTCTCACTTATTTTCTTATAAATGTGGCACAAAACGTTACAGTGAACTTTGCCTGTAATGTACATAGACTTACCTGCATCATTTTAGAAAAAGCATTGATTGATTTTTATGTAGTCATTTATGTAATTTTCAAAAAGCAATTGTTATGTATATTCTGATTATATAGAGAAAATTGGAGGGAAAGAGATTTTACACAAACGTAAAAAGATCGTGAGACTTTATCATGGTGATGATATGTATTTTTATTTATAAAATTTTATGCAATGCCTCCTTCACACACGTAATATGTATGTAAATCATTTTACTGTATATTTAAAACAATGCACAAAAGAAGTTGGAAACTTAAATGGAAACAACGTCTCTTTAACGTCACTGACTAAAATGATGTGTGGGAATCTTTTTTTTCCTTTAAAAATGATGTTCACTGTATAATACCATATGGTCGTTGGAGCATGTTGTTTATGAATACCCTAACTGTGTTGTTTGTGGAACATCTCTTTCTATTTCCTTTGTGATGACACACAGTATTTTCTGAGTATAAATAAGTGCTGGATACTGACTACTGGCAATGACACATTCTATGTGGGAAGGTGGCAACTTCAGGTGAGTCTTAAAATACACTATAGTGCTGCGGAAACTATTAATTGTCCTTTAACGTAACTGATGTTTCGCACAATAATATTATTGTTCATATTTTTTTAAAAACCCTTGTTTGTTTGTTTTTCTCGGCTGGAAAAAATGACCATAGATTATATAGACCAGTAAATTTACATATATTACAGATTTTTTTAAAACGCTTTTGCCATCAGATCTTATATTATAATTAATTTGTTAGATTTTGATTGTAGTTGTGCTTTGAACAGATGTTTTATTTCCATTCTAATAAGGCATACAAATTTTGTCATAGGCTATAAAGTACCACAAAACTCGATTCAATTATGTATTCATTTTTTTCCTTATGTTAAAAAAAGCTAGGAATAATCTGTAAATATTAATTTGTCTGTGAATCTCATGATAGCATTAAAATGTACAGATAACATCTATTTTGTTATCCACTTAATATTGTGCTTATCCCAGTGAAACATTTAAAGGGATAGAAAGACACAACCTAACATAATCTAATGCATTTTTTAAATTGCCAGTGAATTGCAGTGGTTATGCTTTCCATCTTCCACAAGAAAACGCGCGCTCAATCTCTGCAGACTGACGTGTTAGATGGTCTTTCTTAAGTATGTCCTTTGCCATACACGGAAGAATAATATTGCTGCATGTCATCTGCATGTGATCTTTGACCTATGATTTATAAATCGAAGAACCTAACATTGCATTCATTCCTTTCATGTGAGATTTTATCTATTTTTCTTTCTCAGATTGTCATTTTTATCCTATAAAGATCCTGTCACTCTAGTTTTTAACCAGAACTGCACAGGAAGACGACTGACTACAAAGACGCAAGGTAAAGAACGCTGCATGTTGGTATATATTTACTTACAGTACTTGTTTCTGAAATGCACTTGATTTAATACTGCCTGAATGACAACTTGGATGACAAAGTATCTCATACAGGCCTTAGTTGAGACAGCTATGTGTATACGAAAATGTGTATAGGTCCTCAAATCTCAATTCACAACACCGGTGTGCACATACGATGTATGCTGGGACTTATTTGCTTATTTGAACACTTGCTTTGCATTGCTAAATAATAATTGAACTTTGTTGTAAAGCAGATGATACTTTCTAGTACAATGTATGTCGCATGTTAAAAATTGAGAGTGTCATTATTGAAATTATTTACTGCTTAGCTTTATTGAATGTATACCTATACTCAAACATCGGAAATATAAGAGTGGGAGGATAAAAGAGATAAATTTATGGTTACTGTGAGTCATTTTGTTTGTTTTTTTTTCTCTCAAATCTTTGTGGATAACATTCTGATTTTACGAAGACTAACAAAGTTCAGTTTTTCAACTTTCATGTGGTAGAGATGGAATGGAAAGTAGCTGACAAATATTGATGCCTATATGTAGTTTCACTCAGATTCTGTGTTATGAGACAGGTAAAAACTGCATGTATGTGAAAAGAGGGAAAATAACTAAGCGTGAGTAATATTCCATCGCTGAATGGTGTGAACCTGAAAGCAAAACTACATACAGAGTGACAGACACTCCACACATTCTCTAGAAAAGCTAATGGAATTTTCTTGAAATCATTGGAGCTGGTCCTGTTTTGTTTTAATTATTAGAGTAAATCTAAATTAAAAACGCTTTTAGAGAATTTTGACTGAACTTTTTAGGTTTGCTTGCATTTGATGTTTGGTTAAAGTGCAGAGGAGTGCATGAAAACATACTTTAATTGTTATAGATGCTCTGATCTCAACTCAGGCTCAATAACATCACCGACCACATTCTATCGCTGTCTTATATCCCTTATCCTCTTCCTGGGTTGCCTCTATTGTGCATGTTTTTGCAAAATGCAAAGTGTGTGTCTGTGGTTTCCTGAGAGGTGGGAGAGGTTTGTGTCTCGTATGACAGATAGATGTCACGCATGTTTTGGGTTTGCATTTAAGCAACCCTTTTCTGGAGACTTGACGTGCGTACCTTACATGCATGTCAAATTTCATTTAATTATACCATCTCCATCCTTCTGTTCCCTCTTGATTTTCTGTGAGATGCCAGTAGTAGCCTATTTCTTTAGATTTTTTCTATACGTAATTTGTGTAAGTGTTGCCAACAACTATATAACTATTTTCTGTTCGGTGAACACATTCATGAAGGAGTCTGTGGACTGATATATAAAACAGAACTATTTTTTTTAAAAGTAAAAATAAATGTAGGGCAAGAAGTAGGAAGAGCAATCTGTATTTACCTATAGTGTTACATATTTGGATCTAAATTTAGCATTTGCAGGATGATGTTGTATTATAGAAAAATAGAAATATATAGTAATATTTGCTAATATAGTTTGTTTAGCACAAAATGTAAAATTATTCAAAAGGGACATCTTTCAAAAATTTTTTATTGTGCATTATAATTAATCTCAATCAAACTGCAGTTGAATATTTCATTAGGTTAAAAAATAACTTTAAAAAAATAGCTAACTAACACAATAAAAATGATTAATATTAAAAAATATATTATAATATTTATAATATTATATATTATTTTATAATATTATAAAAATATTTTTGTTATCTGTTTTTGCAAATAAACTATTCTTATATCTATCTATCTATCTATCTATCTATCTATCTATCTATATAGTAAAACCGTACAATATTGTACTCCACAAATTAAAAAAAGAGATCCCTAATTAGCAAACCTAATATATATATTATTATTATTCTTTTCAACATAATACAATTTTATTGATCAGTATTTTCCAGAAGAAAAAAAATAATAATTTATAACACCAAAACTCTTAAAAAGTGTTGAGAATTAGATTTTTTGAGCAACATTAAGTGATCATATTAACACAGAAAAATACAATGTTAAGTTAATCTTAAAGATAAAGTATAACATTCACTTAAATGTTGTCTCTCCTACAGTATTCATTATGTAAAATTAAAATGTAATATGTACATATGTAACTCTGTACATCAAACTCTTGACTGCAGGAATGCCTGAGAGAGAGAGTGACAAAAGAGTGAGTGGGAGAGAAAATGAACGACAGCCACCACTAAAAGAAGAGCGTGACGCATCTCCCCCTCTTTTAAACAAATCGTCTTCACCCCAGCATGTGAAACATCTTACTTCTGGAGTACGTTCTGTGAGTGAGCTTCATTCTGTGGTACTTTCTGTAACTTTAAAACGACATCCCTTTTTAGGGTTTTTTCTCTCCCTCTATGCCAGGTACATTAACAAACAACTGATATTTAAAAGCTATAGTACAAAAGTGGTGCTTGGCCTTTTTGTGTGTTGGCTTGATTCTCTGTGTGTTTGTGTGCAGAGAGCTGCTGATGGGGAACGGATGCAGTATCTTCAGCTGGTGTTTCAGAATTCTCCAGCTGGCCCGATCAGGCCGTCTGTACTTCGCTCTACAGCTCTCCTGCTTCAGGGTTTGTTTTCCAATGAATTATTCAAACTCCACATTTTTCCTTGACATAGTCAAAGTGGTGAAATCCTCAGAGATGTCATTATATTCCATATATTTACACGTTATGATGAGCAAAGGCATTTTAAAACACAATAACTGCTGTTTCATACTTACTCCATATAAGTGTTTCAATTGAAAAGCTTTAAAAACAAAATTTAAACAAAACATGAACTGTGTCTAAAGGATGTGTAATACTGTTGTTTTACCTACCCCTTATATAATCTGCTAAAAATATATATTTTTGATTGACTGCAGTGTAATATTCATAATATTTATGTAATTTTGGTAACACTTTAATTAAAGCCTTTATGTATAATGTATTATAAAGGGTATAATGCATTCTAATTATTCATAATGTGCATTGTGCATTATAACTTGTCGTAAATAATTATAACTGAATTAAAATTTTTTAGTGTAACAATAAATTTATACATATTATGATGTATTAACTGTGGTAACTATTATTCATGAGATTGTACAATTTATTATAAGGTGTATTACAAGGCATAATTAATGCATTAAAACTATATTTATAACTATATTTAACTATATTTAGATATATACTTTGTCTGTATTTACTAAAATATATATATATATATATATATATATATATATATAAAAACAGTGTAATATAATAACTGGAAATATATACACTACCGTTCAAATGTTTAAGAACAGTAAGATATTTAATGGTTTTTAAAGATGTTTCTTCTGCTCATCAAGGCTGCATTTATTAGATTAAAAATCCCCAAAAAAACGTAATATTGTGAAATATTATTTCAATTTAAAATAACTGTTTTCTGTGTGAATATATTTTAAAATGTAATTTA
>JAUMHE010000318.1:3089866-3104693 GCA_032359235.1 Enteromius mattozi
CACGCCAATATTCATTGGCCTTTTCCAAACGGCTCGAAGACGATCGGTCTCTCATGTGAGATCCCATATGTAACGTCTCCGTTCCCTCCTTCAGGGAACGTGGGTTACGTTCGTAACCTAGACGTTTTTTTCTTAAGTAAAGAAGTAGTTTCTAAAACTATGTTTCATCAGTCCTATCTAATACCTGAGGGAAAAACATGAGTAGCGGCAAACAATGACCTTTCTAACCTACATGGTGGAGGTGAGACTGAGCAGTTCAAAACAACTATGGTGATCCGGCATCTTTAGAAGGTTAATGGGGAAACTGGACTGAAATCCACTGTGTATCTGAATTATTCACCAAGTGTAATTTTTTACAGAAGTGTCTCCTATACTGTAAAGGCAGAGGGTAAATTGTTCTCTCACTTGTCCGGAGGCCAAAAGCTCATTTTACATCCTCTCAGTGACTCGAGTGGAACTGGCCTGCTTTTAATTGTCCCTGCTTCAGACTGTGAATGTGTTTTCCACTAGCCCTTTGAACTCAAAGCTACTGAAAAATAAGTCATAACATAATATAATATAATATTTTTTATTCAGAAAGGATGCATAAACATTTACAATAAAGACATGTATAATGTCAAGGAATTCTGGAAAAGATGTATGCCAATTTTCACAAGCATATTTAGCAGCACAACCATTTTCATCAGTTACGACAGTAACAAATATTTTTTGAGAACCAAATCAGTTTAACTGGAATGATTTCTGAAGGTTCACGTGATGCTGAAGACTGGAGTAATGACTGCTGATAATTCATCTTTGCCATAAAAACGTTATGTGTGTACTGACATTGTTGAATTCATTTAAAATGAAGTTGCATCCTTTTACAATACACACATTTTTAACCTGTAGCAGTACAAAACATGGAGATGTACAAATGAACTGAGAGACATTTCTGCACCTGAGCCAAGCACTTCAATGGATTTTTACTTCTTCATATTTAGTTGGCAGTAAGTCTGAAGACACAGAGGATGCATTTTCTTCGCACATAGA
Source organism: Enteromius mattozi (assembly GCA_032359235.1). NCBI lineage: Eukaryota > Metazoa > Chordata > Actinopteri > Cypriniformes > Cyprinidae > Enteromius > Enteromius mattozi. Next base: position 3,090,896 of record JAUMHE010000318.1, read on the forward strand.
GGGGTCAGCATAAAATCCTCTATACTTGATTGTGTACCAGCTAATGCCTAAATTTAGGATCTTGTGTGATTGATAGAGATAAACTAGTGTGAATCAGCCAAAGATTTGAGCTTTACAACATCCCAAACACATCCTGAGGCAGAGGTTTATTTTAACACTTGATGGTTGCCGTTTGTTGACTGCACAGGATGTATTCAGGGCAAAGCAATGATCTGAACTGAAATATCCAGTTTTTGTCAGCACACAACATTACTGTGATCTCCAGCTCCCCAGTATACCATCTGTGCTTTCTTTTTTTTTGTTCTAAGGAAAAAATCATTTAATTTTGACGTTTTTTTTTTTCAGAAAAATTAATTAATTTTAAAAATAATAATTGTTACTTGTCTAGAAAATTCTTCTTGATTTAAGAACTTTTAGATATTTTGGCTGTAAACAAGACAAAACATCGATTACTATTCTGATATTCTGCTATGTATGCAGTCATGAAATATCTTTAACTGTAATTACATGAGAATCAGAGCATTATTAGGGGGATTTTTTTCACACTATTCCTGCCCTGCTGTTCCCAATAACTTAAAACTGTGTGCACTGATGCACTGTATGTGTTATTTTTTCAGCGGCATCCCTGGGAAGAATTGTGGTACCATTATTCTCACTGCAGAGGAACTTGGAAACTGTCGGGTAAGTCAGCAGTTTTACTTTATCCTCCAAAGAATAGTTTTACTCTGAAATAATTGTTTTTTTTCAACCCCTTTTCCCTTCGAAATGCTTGCAACTATTCAGCAGTGAAAACTTTTACTGAAATGATTCACTTTGATAAGAAAGCTGACTGTTATACTCTTGAGATCAGACCATTCAGTGCCTGGCAGCCAAATACATTATTCCAGAGAATTGAACTGGATTGTGCCTATATGTTGTTTCACCAGACCAAAGGGTAATAACATTTGAACACGAAAGCCACCTTTAAATACTTTTATTTCTGTCTTACTGACTAAATGTTATTAACAGAAGCCATGGTATTTGTAGTCACATCTTTGCATCATTATTTAATACTTCCAACATGCATTATTAACACTGGCCATTTACATTATTCTGCTTAACTAAATAAAGACCAGGACATAGGCTTGATGAAGCAGCAGCTGAAAAGTTACTGAGCTTTCTCTAGTGAAGATCGCTGCTGCATTGCTCATTGGGCACTGTTAGAGATTTAACACACAATGTAGGCTTTGTTTGTCTCTCTTTCTTCTGAATACTTTCAGCTGGCATTTTAAGACCAGCTCTTATAGAGTAGGTATCAAGGTTTTTCAAAGAGGAATGAATGCACTATGGAATGTTGCAGCAACTGGTGTCACAGCTTGAGTGAAAATAATCTTAAAATTGCTTTCAAAAAATCAAAGTGAGACATGGATTGTGTAACCTCTGAACTAATTCATGAGAGATGACGTCTTCTCCTTAGAAGTCCTTTTCTAAGACCCGTGTGCTCAAAGCATGTTTTGTTAGACCTGCATTGATTTTCTGGTCCTGAGTGATAGAGGAAATAGATGATAGAAGAAATATTGAGCATCTAATATTCTGCTATTGCATTTTAAACCTGCTCTGATGTTAGTCATGATTGCTGTTGGACCAAAGGATCTAATATAGTATTAGTGAATATTACTAGATGTATATGATGAGAGGGTACTTAAATGAGAATTATGGCTTGGGAAAATCATAAGCAATAAAATACTAATTAATAGGTATGGTCTGGTTATGTAAACATATGATGAAGATAAGTTTTTACTGCAGAATTAAATTTTAAAATATTTAATTCATCATTTAAGAGTATAATTTAATATATACGATTTAAAATATGATTTATTGCAAAAAACAAAAGTGTATCTTTTTATATGCTCAGCCTGTGATGATTCAAATTTAATTTTCATGAAAGTTTTGAATTCTTTCTTAATTTCAAGTCGGAAAGATGTTAATTCAGAATCCACTTTGATGGATTTATTCATTTTGTTCACAGTAAAGGAGTTTAAAAACTCCCTGTAAATATTTTTATGGTATTTATTAAAAGAACGGACTTACAGTATTTGTTTCGACTACGATAGTTAGTCAGCAAAGATAAAGAATAACATGTTTTATGTTGCAGTCCTCAGTCATTTTATTTCATCATATTCTCTTTAGACTGCATGGTAAAATATAACCATTCCATTTGTAGATTCAGTGGAGGAGGTCAGACTAAAAAGTTTCTATCTCCATCCCTCCCATCTCTTTATCATGTCTTCTCCCTGGAACGTTCCAGTTTCGTCCTTCTGTCTAGTAAAGTTTACTCTGTCACTGGTGATAGTACTCATTAAATCACTGAAATAGCAGTGTGGAGTAAATTACAGCTTTTCCAGGTTGTAAATGGCTATGTTGCACTGACTACAAGCTCAAACACACACAAAGGACTGCTCATTTGAGCCATCTATTGCACACCCTCACAGCCTCACTCAAGCTCATTTGAAATGCTCAAAAAGCTTTTCCCCTCTGTGAGGGTAATATATTGGTACATCTGCTTGATCTATATATATTTCACATGGCAGATCAAAAGATTTTACAGGATGTTATGAAAGGCTGGGTTTTGATCAGGTACATGCAAAGAACAGCTATGAGGAAATGCACCATGTGGAGACGAACCCTCAGCTAAATAGCAGAAGCGAGGTTTGCAAATATCTTCAAAAGTCTGTCTCTTTTCAAGAAGTTACATAGATAAATCCCATTCAGAAACCAGATAAAACCTGCAAGCCCAAAATAATGAATGAAATGTTTCATCTCAACATTTCAAGTACATTGTGGCCAAAGAGAGGCAGCTTTAGCTCTGATGTGAATCGCTTTGACTGACTGTCGTTTATATATCTAACAATGCTGTCATTTAAGTTGTTTACTGTTTCCGAAGAAAGAATTGCAGTCCACAAGAAGACTGACGCTCATGGTTGATTGCTCATAGATGCAAGATTCGAAACTAGCATAGGTTGATGTTTTGCTTTTCTCTGCCCAAATTGTTTTCAGCTCAAATTGATCTTGCCACTAAGGTCTATTCATGGGATCATAATCGCTGTGAATGCTTGGTTTGAATGGGGCTGTTAATCATGTGCAAAGTCCTCCACACACTATGGTTTAGTTTCAGTCAAGAAACAATTCAAGCTATGTGTAATAAAAAGGTAGAGCTCCCTCGGCTGTTAAATATAGGGTGAATTGTCCCTAGAGCTTGGAAAGACTACTGGCCATGTTCATCAGTGGATATACCATTAAGACTAATGACTTTGTATCAGTTAGACCTCACACCATACCATTATGGCTAATAAGGGTTGTCTCCATTGTGTTGATAACATCCCTCTGGCCTGAGAAGCCCCTAGCAAGCAGGTTTACGATGATGTCAGTCATTACTGGGGTGTAATTTGCAGTATCTACTGCGCATCACGTGAATGATTCTTTTGGAAGTGTTCTAGATCTCCTTCAATTTCTTCTCTCACTCACTCTTTGTCTCTCCTCACTGACTCCAGCCTACAATTTCATCATTCTCTGAATGGCACTCTAAATGCAAGATAGTGTTTAGTGGCTAATTGGTTCAAATGGAATTGATGCTTGTTGATGCCAGGCACAGATTAACCATTTGGGCCACAAAATACCCATTTAGGGGCCACAGACAGTTTTTCTTCTGTATCCCAAGTAATTAGATTGGTATCTTGATTCATGTGACTTTTATTTTAGTAATATTTATATACTATTGTTATTTATATTTAGAATTAACTTTAATTTTTTTTATTTTAATGTTAGAATTTTAAGCTTTAGGCTTTTTAATATATCTGTATTTTGCTGCCATGATATAATTACAAATAAATATGTTAGCTTTATTTTAATTAACAAAAACTTAAAAAAAAGATGAAGTTTGTTTTGGTTTAATAACAACAACACTGTTCATGTGTCAGTGAAGTACATAATTATTAAAATAAATTAAATGATGATCTACTATGTTAATTTTTGTTATTTTATTTAGAATCATTTGAAGCCAATGACTGTCTGGAGCCAAAATGAAGTCTGGAACTGATAGAGATGGGTTGAGATCAGGAAACTGACTTGACCATTGCAGAATATTCCACTTTTTTCCCCCACTTTCTTACCTTTACCTCCTGGGTTGTTTTTGCTCTATGTTCTGGGTCATTTTCCATTTTTTACTGTGAAGCACCATCCAATCAACAGTGCTCTATTTGACTGAATTTGGGAAAGTAGCCTATATCCTTATACATTTCTGAATTCTTCCGGGTGCTTCTGTCACATCATCACTAAATGTCAGTAAAAACCATGCATGCTCCACCATGTCTCACTGATGATATTATGTGCTTTGGATCATGACCTATACTTTTTCTCCCGTCATTCTGTTACAGGTTGATCTTAATTTCAGCCGTCCAAAGAATGCATTTCCCGAAGTGGTCTGGCTTTTGTTTTTAGATATTTTTGGCAAAGTTTAATCTGGCCTCGTTTGCTCCTTGTGGTGAACCCACTGTTTTTGCTCTGGTGAAGTCTTCTCTTGATTGTAGACTTTGACAGTGACACACACACCTCCTGGAGAGTGTTCTTCTGTTGACTGGATGTTGTGAAAGGTTTTTCTTTACCATGGAGAGGATCCTCCGATCATCCACCACTGTTGTCCTCCATGGATGTCTTTTTATGTTGCTGAGCTCATCAATGCGTTCGTTTCTCATAATGTACCAAACTGTTTATTTGGCCACTCCTAGTGTTCCTGATATCGATCTGATGGCTTTGTTTTGTTTTTTAAGCCTAACAATTATCTGTTTAACTTGTATGGAGAGCTCCTTTGAGCACACGAGGTTAATTCAGAGCAACAGCTTCCAAATGCAAATGGAACGCTTAGAATCAGCTCCAGAAATTTCACCTGCTTAACTGATGTAGAAATAAAGAAAGAATAGCCCACGCCTGTCCCTGAAACAGCTTTTGAGTCAATCGTTCAATTACTTATGGTCCCTTGAAAAAGTGGGGAGGTGCATATTAAAGAACTTTAATTCCTTAACCTTTCCTCCAATTTTGAAGCCCTCAAATTAAAGATCAGAGTGTACACTTTAAGCCCATACTCATTATATAACTGTAACTTGAATATGTTTTGGTCAGCAGCAAAAGTAATAACATTTGAGCCTGTGTCCAAATATGCATGGACCTAACGGTGTATACGATAAAACATTAATTAATTTCATATTATGGTTTTTACTCATTTATTTATTTTCGCCCCCAGATTTTTATCATTAAAGATGATTCATGATAAACACAAATCTACATAAAACTACTCAACTAAACCATTACATTAAAATCATTACATTCTGCTATGGAGCCCTTGGAAAAAGACAAAACATTGTGTCCATCAGAATGAGAAAATTACAGCCAGTGTTGTAGGGGGATGTCTGTATCGACATGGTGTGAAATATTGTGATTAAAAAAGGCCCAGCTGTGTTTTTTGAGTGCTAAATATTGAGCCACAGTCAGGGTCAGTGGAAATTGCAGGAGGATTTGTTCATTAGCAAATTATTTATTTCAGAGTTGCTCAGAGAAGAGTTATTTTACCCTTAAAGCTTTTAATGGAGTGTGAGTGTGAAGCATATGACTTTAAAAAAATGTGTGCGCATACAGTAGAAATGGCTGTGCTGTGTAGACATGGTGGGGGGTGAATTGTGCCTGAGGGTCCAGAATCTCGCCATTCATCTGAGCTGTACAAGAAAAAGCAATGTGCCTCTGATTTCGCTAGATTTAGCTGCTCTCTGCACTATTTCTATCTTTTACCTTCCATTTTTCCTTCCCTTTCCCTTTGTTCTTTGTTTCTTTCATTCTTTCTTTCTCTCAACTTCTCAGGACTGTGCAACAATGCAGTTCTGTGCCAATAAGCTGGATAAGAAAGACTTCTTTGGCCGCTCTGACCCCTTCATGGTGTTCTACAGAAGTAATGAGGACGGAACGTGAGTTAGCTGTCTTTCTCGCAGGCAGGAAAGCGTGTCTCCTTTTCGTGGTGTCAAAGAAAAAGTAATGTCTTAAGAAAATAGTTCTAGACAATAAAGTTCTCTTAGTACTCAGTTGGGGCTTACAATATGCAAACTTCTAGATGTAATAAAATATAATCATGCGATGTATACGGCTTTGTTTAAATTTAACATCTTTGTTTTTTCTTCATAGGTTCACTATCTGCCATAAAACTGAAGTGGTAAAGAATACGCTGAACCCCGTCTGGCAGCCGTTCACCATTCCTGTCAGAGCACTGTGCAATGGAGATTATGACAGGTGCACTCACACACACACACACACACAGAGACATGCATGTCAGTATGTTCTGATGCATGTGTGCCTGCCTGAAGTGTTAACAGCACTCATTCACTCACAGTGCAATTGTAATTGATTTGTCAATGTATTTTTCTAAATATGGGATTTTTTTTTTTAGATAAAACCCATACACAAATCACAGAAATGTCTATATATTGTCTACAATGTCTGTATATTGTATTGTATTGTATTATATATTTTTAATTATTATTTATTTTTATTTTTTTAATTGAAAAATATTTAAAAATTATTTTTTAAGTAATACTAGTAACTATTATATTACAAATTATAGGTAATAATAATAACATATTATATTATATATGTTTGTCTTATTTAAAAAAAACTCTTTGTAATAACAAAATTATTTTGATGCAGGTTTAGTCTAGGACTATATAAAGGTGTTTATATGTAGGGGTTTAGGCGTGTATTATGCTAATTAATCTGTGGGCACACGGTCCCTTATTTAGAATCATTTTAGCGGTGAGGGTTTAACATTAGAGTAAAGATAAGAGCCCATTTATGTGCATGCAGTGTTGTGAATCCTGCTGAAATTTACCGTAAGAAGGCTGTTGTACCCAAACAAGACCCTCTGTGTGTGTGCGTGTGTTGAGAGGAATCGTGTCCCTGTGCTCTTTGATTGGGTCGCACATTGAGACCAGACTGCTGGTACTCATAGCATCAGCATTATTTGATCACAGACAGCCCTGTTCATGGTGCTGCACTGTTGTGATTTATGTGCTCTACAAGGACACATTATTTTTGCTTTGTACTTTCTGTGTAGTAGATATTTGTGTGTTTGCCCTGCACTGTCTCTGCCTATGTATTATCCGGTGTGTATGTGTTTGTGTGTTTCAATTAGTTTTTTTTGTGTTCATGAGTATTTGTTAGGCTATACATTTGCGTGTGTGCGTGTGTGTTCATTTTCATGGCCCAGGTGAGGTTTGCAGACACGTTGGCAGCTGTGTGTCGTCTGAGAGCTGTCATAGCCAATCAGGACACAGGGAACAGAACCACCTGCCACCCAGTCCCCACCTGGCCTCTGATCCCGAATGTTTGTGAGAGAGACCGAGCGAAAGAGGAAAGGGAAACTCCAGCTGTTGTGGTGCTGTGCTAATTATTACCTGCTGCAGTGATGCCAGCAGAGCAGAGTATTTATATTGCAATTGGGATATGTTTTTCAACAAAAATGTCTGCAATTAGAGTTTTATATGTTATACAGATCCTAATATATTGGATTTAAGTCAGAATAGAGTCAGTCAGTGTCAAATTTTCGAAAAATAAGGAATGACTTTAGAAAGATGGTGGCATTATGTTATTTTTACACTGAGATTTGTTGGTCTTTGTGTCAAATGTTGTGTTCTTTGTTGCGTTAAATGGTGACAGTTCATGAAGTTTTCATGTCTCACTCAACAAAGGCTAATTCAAGCAGTATTAAAGATATCTTAATGGTGCCTTTTTCCTATTTTTGAACTGTCACTATTGGCAAATGCAATTTTCAACAAGGATTGCTAAAGTCAACATTTTTACTAATAGACCTATCAATCTCTGTGTAAAATAAAATAATGATGCTGCCATCTTTCTTTCTCTCGCAAATTGGTTGAAAAGTAATAGTGAACAAAATAGAAAAACAAAATAGTGGAATATATTTATCCATGGTATTTAATATTTTTGCTTTCTTCTTCATTTACAAACGTATTTTACCAGGAAATGGCATAGTCTGACTTTCAAGCAATAATGTGGCAGAGAGTCATCACATGTGAGAAACAAGTGCTGTGTAAAAGTGCTGCTGTACTGATGATCAACTTAGGTTGTGCTTTAACAGCTGTGACCATCAGTGTGCATCTTCTGGGTGTTTGTCTCTTTCTTTTCGCAGAGACAAATGCTTTTGTGGCATCAGGTTAGTAAAGAGGGTGGCGCCTCCTTTAGGGGTCTTAAACAAATGAGAGCAAATTTGGTTTGATTGACATGAGGGGAAGCCATAATTTGCCCATAGTGTCACAACTGATCTGCATCTGTCTGTGATCTTGGGGAGAGACAGGAACAGCACTTAACCCTGTCAATCAGCCACGCTCCTGAGGGAAACATCTCAGACTTTACAGCGGAAATTACTGCAGGGCTTCCTGATGTGGTGGTTGGTAGAAAGTTACAGAAGTTGTTTTACAGTAGAAAGTCCTATAAAATAGTTATGTTTAGCACTGGAGTCTTTAGTGTATAAAAGTGTGTAGAAATTCTAATCAGACTACACATTTTCCTATATTTTTCTAGCGTTTGCCGGTTTGAATTGTGACACAAATGCTTTCACTATAATATTTTTATTATATTAAAATATACACTATTGTTCAAAGGTTTGGGGTTGGCAGATTTATGTTTTTAAAAGAGGTCTCTTATGCTAACCAAGACTGCATTTATTTGATAAAAACACAGTAAAACACTAAAATTGTAAAAAATAAACATTTTGAACAGTAAAAAAACTTGAACATTTTATTTAATATAATAATTGTCTCCACTGTATTCTATTATTGTATTTCAGAATAAACATACTTTAAATCACTTTAAAAATCAGTCAGACTCTTGGCTAGAACAAGCTTCTTTGTGAACTGGACAGGCTATTTAGTTGAAATTCTGTGAAACTACTGGTTGCCTGTCTGCAGAGAATTTGAGAACTGATAGACAGGATGTGGGCCATATGATCTCTGATGAATCTGCTACATCTGTTCTCTTACACCATTGCTGAACCATTCTGCTTTGCCAGCAGATGGAGAGTTTCCCCATGTACTCTATGGAATTACTCAGTAGAGGCTCTGTGTTTAGGTCCATTCTTTCATTCCAGCTCAGATGATGCTTCTGTGCCTCTGAGATTTTATTACTACCATTGCAGAGTAAACAACCAGCAAATGATTGTAATCAAGCAAACGTACAAATTCATAATTTGCATCCTACGACAGTGGAAATTTTTAGATTTACCACCACATTTCCACTTTTTCTAGCATGATCATGTGAAAAAATCTGGTAAAAAACACAGGTATGAATTTCCATCAACCAGCATGATATTTATTGTAAAGCTTGTTGACCAGTAGAGGCTTTCTGTTTAAGCTTGTAGTTAAAGGGTTAGTTCACCTGAAAATGAAAATATCAACATTTATTATGTCATTCTTTAAAATAAAAATATATTTTGACAGTACTAATATTTTGAAGAATTTATCATTTTTTTAAATTGTCCTCATAATGAAAGTAAATAGAATCCAATGTTCTACAGAAGAAAGATGAATGTGCATACAAATGAAGACAATTTTCATATTTGGGTGAACTAGGAACAACTGCATCCAAAACAAAATATACATTAGGCTAGTTATTAACAGAAAAGAAGAATGATTAGCTGAATTATGTGTAATCTTTACAGTTGCCTGTTTTTTGGTTTCACTGCCTTTTGTGAAAACAAGTGTTTGACATACTTTGGTGCCAAATACCGTTTAGAACTATTACCCTCGAAAGCCATTTTTATTAACGAGTCTACAAATCTCAGCTGCCTCTGTGTAATTGATTGCATTAACTTGCTTTGGACAGAATGGGTTTCTAATTATTCAAAACTTCAGATGTAATTAATGTTTAAATGAAACTGGCCTGAGTCCTGTCAGGTGAAGTGAAGCTCCACGGCTGTTCCGTGTCACAGCCCGGGAGTTCAGTCCCTGCCGACCGCTGTTTAATTCCGAGTGCACTGTCTGGATAATGGCCTGTAATTGGTTGGTTTTAGCATGGAGATGAAAAACACAGTGAGACAGAGTCTCTCAGCTCTGTTTTAATCAGAAAGCATCCATCAGCTCAGCTATTGCTCTCTTTTCAGTGAAATATCGCAAACCGTGTTTCTAAATGCTCTGTTTTGAATCTTTCAGGTCAATTAAAGTGGAGGTGTATGACTGGGACAGAGATGGCAGGTAGAGAAACAAGCACATTTGCAAATTTTTTCCACACTACACATTTATGTAATATATTCTCTTTTATGTATGCATTTCGTATACCTTGCACAAAGGCACTTTATTTTTTCAAATCCTATTTTTTTCTTGATAACGTAGCAGTAAAATTTCCCTCTAGCTTCCTGTGGTACTGTCAGCTCTGCTGTAAAATGCCTGGCAGGAACAAATACTGATCATTCCAGATCTCATAAAAAAGTTCAAATCCATCTATCTTCATCATCACAGGCAGCAAGAGTCTCATTGTTGTTCTTTGTGCTTCAGTCATGATTTTATCGGGGAGTTCACCACCAGCTTCAGAGAGCTCTCTCGCGGTCAGAGTCAGTTCAACGTGTACGAGGTGAGTTCATTCAAGCAGAGACTGATCCATTGATCATCACAGGATTTATTGTATTCAGATGAATTTATGATGTCAGAAAAGAAATAAAAATGTTTGCGTATGTAAAGAATGACTGTGACTGTGAGAATGTGAATATCACCTTGATATTCAGAGTGGTTGTTCACCAATAAGTTTTATTTTTGTTGTTATATTACAATTATAAAATATATACATTATTTAAAATGTATATAATATGTATATTTAAAAAAATTTAATATGTATATGAATAGGCTATGATCATGGACCACAAAACAAGTCATAAAAGTCAGTTGTTTTTAAATTGAGACTGAGATTTTTTTAAATTAAGAAGCTTTCTGTTAATGTACAGTACGGTTTGTTAGGATAGGACAGTATTTGGCAACTATTTGGAAATCTGGAATCTGAAAAAAAAATCTAAATGTTGAGAAAATGAAGTCCTTAGCATTGCATATTACTGATCAAAAATTAAGTTTTAATATATTTACGGTAGGAAACTTACAAAATATCTTCATGGAACATGATCTTTACTTAATATCCTGATGATTTTTGCCATAAAAGAGAAATGTATAATTCTGACACATACAATGTATTGTTGGCTACTTTTAAATCAAGCTATTTATGACTGGTTTTGTGGTTCTGGGTCACACACACACACACAGACAGAGCTGGGTTACATAATTGTATGAAAACTGTAGTTGGTAATGTAATCTACTAATTTTAGCTTATACTTTTAGACAATTAATATTATTATTATATTTTGCTATATTGTTGATATTATTTTATATAATATTAAAAATACTCTAATAATGCTGTGCCAAAAACCTGGACCAGCCATGTTTGAGCTGGTCTTAGTTAATAATGAATAAAAAATGTAGGAATCCGTTGTACATATAATGTTTTGTCTTGAGAAGAACTTGAGTTTTCATTTGTACTGAGTTTGGTTTTCTTAATATCTGTTCCATGAGAGATTTAGAAAGCAATGAAAATTGCACCATTTCAAGTCTCCCTTATTTGCTCTCTGCGATTATCACACTTTGTCTGCCAGCAAGAACAGCAGCAGCAAATGAGTGTGAGAGATTTTTTGAAGGTTTATGGAAGAGAGCAAGATACAAAACAAGGACAATGAGTCAATGCATGACAGGGTCCAAAGCTGGTGTTTATGTGAGAAAGGAGAGTGTAACAGATATCTATGTAGAGTTGATGATTGTGTGTGTGTGTGTGTGTATTCACCCTAGCATTAGCCCAGTGGTGGGGTGAGGGGGTGGTGAGATGTTCTACAGGAGTGTGACAGTCCCAGTGGTGTGCTGAAGGGATCTGGGGTTTCTTGGGGATTGAGTTGGAAAAACAACACTAAAGCTGCGGTGTTGGTTCAGTTAAAGCCCAATCCATACAAATCACATCATCTGTGTCCTGGTTTCCAAACTGTTAGCCAAGGTGGCGTATGTAACCGACCTGAACTGGATTTCTCAGAGCATCTGAACACTTAGATCAGTTGTGTCTTTGAAAGTAAGTGGAACAGAAATGACTGAGAATGATCCAGCAGCAGAGCTTCAAACTTTTCTACTTTTGGACGGGTCTAATGAGAAGCATTTTCTCTCTTTCTCTGTTTCTCACACACACTCACACTCTTCCTGTAAATGATGTGTCATTTCTAAATTTTCTATTTCAGGTGGTAAATCCTAAAAAGAAACTCAAGAAGAGGAGATACATCAACTCTGGCACAGTAAGTAGTAGGTTTGCTATCCTAAAATTCTGTACAAAGTCAGTACTTTTAGCCTGTTTTCCAGAACAGACTTTTGAAAATGCTACACTTATCTTAGAAGTAATACTGCATAAGATAATAAGATTTATTTTCAATATATCTTAAATTAGGTTTACATTTCTTATCAAGCTGTCAAATAGTTTTTCTTGCTTGAAGAAAATTAAACTCAATTCTGTGAGTTATGCCAAAAACATGAAAAAATAATATTTGTTAAACATAAACAATAAAAATAATTCAAGTGCTGCTCTCTTTTTAGCAACAGTGTTATTTCAGTACTATTTCTAGTATTTATTTATATTTTAAATTAGCTTTTATTCTTACATTTTCATTTTTACGTTTTTATTTTAGTAATTATATGTATTTGTCATTTGAATTAGTTTTAAATTAAATGTGTATATATACATATAAAAAATAAATCTTTAGATTTTGGTTGGTTGCCAATGCAGTTTTAAATTCTAACATCTAATGTGTGTGCATGTGTGTGTATATACACTACCAGTAAGTTTGGAAACAGTAAGATTTGTAATATTTTTTAAAGATGTTTCTTACGTTCATTAATGCTGCATTTATTTGATAAAAAATACAGGAAAATAAGTAATATTGTGAAATATTTAAAATAATGGCATTTAAAATAATGAGTTTCTATATAAATATACTTTAAAATATAATTTATTTCTGTGATGCAAAGCTGAATTTCTGTTACTCCTTACTCCATTACTCCATTACTCCAGTCAGAAATCATTCTAGAATGCTGAATTATCAATGTTGGCAAAGTTGTGGTGGAAAATATTTTTGGGGAAATATTTTTTCAGGATTCTTTGATAAATAAAAAGTTATAACGAATAGCATTTATTAAAAATATAAATATTTTCCAACAATATAAATATTTTCCATCACTTCTTATCAATTTTACACATCCTAGCTGAATAAAACTTTTAATTTCTTTAAAAAAAACCCCACAAACTTTTGAATGTTAGTGTATATTGTTAGAAAGGATTTCTATTTAAAATAAATGCTCTTCTTTTTAACGTTTTATTCATTCAAGAATCCAAAATTAATAATAACACAGGTTCCAAAAAAATATTAAGCAGCACAACAGTTTCCAGCACTGATAATAAATCAGCATATTAGAATCATTTCTGAAGGATCATGTGACACTGAAGACTTGGAGTAATGATGCTGAATATTCAGCAAATAAAGTTGATTTTAATGTATATTAAAATAGAAAATTGTTATTTTACATTGCAATTAAATTTCACGATATTACATTTTTTCCTGTATTTTTGATCAAATAAATGCAGCCTTGATGAACATAAGAAACATCTTTAAAAAACCTTTCCAAACCTCTGACTGGTAGTATAT
>JAUMHE010000318.1:3104793-3119728 GCA_032359235.1 Enteromius mattozi
CTCTCTGGCGAGTTCCCATCTGTAACGTCTCCGTTCCCTCCTTCAGGGAACGTGGGTTACGTTCGTAACCTAGACGTAATTGTGATCAAACGTTAATAATGTGAGCCGGAGTGAGTCTCCATTTATAAAAAGTGAAGGAAAACAAGCAAGCTTGCTAGTAATGTAAATTCAGTCCTTATTCTTACTCATCAGCCATCGGTCAAATCATAAACACTCACTATAAGGAGTACTCCTGAGTTGTTCTCGGAGGGACTGATTAAATTACACATTTAGGCCGATAACTCTCTCGTTGGCTTTGGTGAGTCAGTCTGTTGTTTCCCTGTGGTGTTTGAGCCAGTGGTTGGCTGTCAGTCCAGGATGTTAGGCTGATGTAAGGATGCCTGTGCTGGATCAGCTCAGTCTGAAGCGTTTTAGTGTGGATTTGGCCTCATCTGGAATGCAGAGTCCCCCTGATGCATCAAACCATTCATCCTTTATGAGCATAGTGGGAGTGTGCAGAAACCAGAGGTGAATTAAACATCACGGCTATAGGACAGCCTGGCTTTAGTCGTATATTTCCTCGCACAGCAGCATGCATGCCCAATCACTAACAAGCAATCCCTCAGTACGTGGATACAATGGTAAACAGAAGCGTTTGGGCTACCTAAATATGTATTACAGGTTTTGTCAAAAGCTGGTGAATGCTAAATCACAGACCTTTGACTTTTCTATCTGCGGTATGATAGAAATAAATTAGACATTGATCCGCTCTTATTTTATTCATATCTCTCTGAATAAGAGGCAGCGGTATCAGTGACATGGACAAATATTTGTGGATAATCTGTTGACACAGAGGAATTGTTTGGATGGAACTTTCAATAGGCTGTCTTTTCTTGGAGTATATGTGTTTATCTGAGGAAACAGAAATATCTGATAAAACTGATGAATCTGTCACAGACGTCAGTGTAGTTGAATGTGGCTTTTCTCTTTGTGTAACTGGCTGAAGGTATTTTTGACTCATACCCATCTGTGAGGAATGAACTTCTGACAGATGAAGAAGGCCGGCTTCTCTAATGTCTGCTAATCTAATCAGACTGTCAGTGGGATCTTAAATGACTACAAACAGTAATTTCAATTTAAACAGAAATAGCATTTAGATTAGATTTTGAGTTTATTCAAAATGTAATAGAATTATGCTGTGCACATATTATAAAAACAATTTCAAACTTCTTTGTAGGCAACTGTAAAGTCAGTAAGATTAATTCAGTATATTTAACTGCATTAATTCCACATTATTACATACAATAAATGGCTGTGTTTTAGAGTATTGAACTACTCTGCCATCTGCTGGTTAAACCAAGATCCTATTCAGTTCACACAGCCTAAAACAGTCCTTCTCTTTTTTTCATGGAATTTCTTTTTCTTTTTACTTTTAGAGATTAAACAAACACACACACGAAGTTGAGAATACTTGTGAACAGTGTCTGAATGGTGCAGAAATGAAATCTCCCCAAGATTCACTGCCCTAAAGAAAACTTTAAATAAGAAGTAGATGGCAGATTAATCAAAGTTTAACTTAAGGGCATTTTATCCTATTAATGTTTAATGCCCTGAGCGGCTAAAAAGTCACAGGCTGTATGATTCAAAGAGAATATTCCAAAGAATTTGATGCTAATTTGAAAATACCAACAAGAGCTAATACTTCAATAACCTTAAAAAGATTGATCTGTTATTTTTCACAACATGCCCTGGATCTCATGCCCATCTGTTTAATTCTGACAAATATTTCTCACATTAAATAAAGGTTATTTGGATGTATTTGGGTGATATTCTACACAAAAAGCTGATATATAAATAAAACAATTTTGATCCAGAAGAACAAGAAACACGTTTAATAGGATTTGTTTTATCTGAAAACAAATTTACACAGTAAGGTGCTTTGTGATGCTACATAAGATAACAAATGCATGCAAAGCATGTTGAACCTCAGCATCCACATTCTGAAAATAATACCATCAGTATTTCCAATAACACCAACAGTTTTTGGCTCAAAAGAAATGCAGAAAATCAATGTGAAAAAGAGTAAGTACTTGGCACAGTGTTAATGATTTCAAAGATTTAACCACAATAGTGCTGACCTCTACATTACAATGATACATGATAATTAAATTTTCACATAAACATTACACATACTTTAAGTGCTTCCTTAATCACATTTAGATTTGAATGTCTTTATAGCTGCTTCAAGGGGATCACCAGCTGGTTTAGGAAGATCAACCGGAGTAAGGCGAAACTCTTCATGAACTCCCCACAACATCTGCTCACCTTTAAGTTGTTCAGCAGGTATGATGAAGTTCTCAAGGAGCAGCTGCTCAATCTGTTCTCGCTGTAATGTGAAGGTCAAGGCAGCGGTCACCGATCGTGTTTCAGTGGGTGTGAGCACAGCGGTAACAAAGGTTTGGTCGTGAATACTGACGCTGTCCAGTGAGGAGCACCTCTCTCTAGAATTGGTGCTGCCCATTTGAGGACTCTTCTCCTTGGATGACTTTGTTGGACTGTTATGCTCACATTCGTACACCGAGCTGTGCTCAGGTGATCTTACATCAGTAAGTGTACTAATAGATTCATTGTCATCTGAAGGAAGGCTGCTGCCAATTGTGACGACATCTGATGCAATTTGGCTGGGTTTCATACGTTTGTCGTGTGGGCCGTTCTCTCGAGAGTAGGAGTTTGTGCTCATGTCTAGAAGAATGCAGTCGGAGTCTTGATCTGTCTCAGAATCCCCATCACCATGACTAAGTCGGCTTATTTTTGACTCTGGAGATTCAAACACCACCCCGCGAGACTCTGGCCGTGAGGTTCTTTGAAGCATGTTTGTAATGCCATTTGTGGAGGTCTGAATATTAGAATTGGTCATCATGTAGTGCTTGACCGACTCTGGAATCACCACCTCTTTGGGCTTTTTCCTGCAGGGGTTTAGAAGAGAAGAAAAATAAGGCAGACAGTTGCCCACAATGGGCACCAATGAGATGGGACGAAGAGCAGACACAAAGTCCTCCAGCTCCTGGTACGAAGAATGGTCCGAGTAAGGCACCACATACACATTAGTGTGACAGGAGATCATGGGGCGGCTGGTAGGCAATATAGCGATGGTAGGCTGCACTTTATTCCATGCCAGCAGGTTGGAGGCATTGATCATTGACTGAGAGATCACACGAATGCGGCCCGCGCCAGAGTCAGTGGTGAAAACATCAGGAAGCTCCAGAACACGCAATGTCTCCAGACGCTCTCTATCCACCTCCACCCATGTTTTAAACTCCATAGCCAGCTCCACCAGCAGAGACTCTTTACCCAGAGAGTAAAGACCTAATTAGAGGTAACAGCGTTAATTAATAATTATTACAGAGGAGATTCATTGACATCAATTCAGTCACTTTTTACAGCACAACTATATAACGTTAATTAATCAATGTCACATGCATAAGATAATATAAAAAAATATAATATGAAAAATAAGTATTTAAATATATATTATTTATTAAATATTTATATCAATACTAGTCCTGGCAAACAATCACATCCTAAATGGAAGTTTTTGTTTACATAATGTATTTGTGTGTACTGTCTAAACTTATTATGCATATATAGACACACAGCACACACACACATTTTATGAAAATTTTACGTCATTCTTCACTCTCACGTGATAATTCAGAAATAATTTTAATATGCTGATTAATTGTGCACAAAAACACTTCCTACTATCAGGGTTAATTTTTTTGTGGAAAATTATACATTTGCTTTTACAATGAATAGAAAGTAAAAAAAACAAAACAATAAATACATTTCTTTGAAGTAGAAATTCATTTTAACAAAGTGATACCAACAACATAATTCCACTTTATCAGTATGATTACAGCTGTGGTGTGGACTTCCCAATTCTCATTCCCATAATTACTAAAACCTAGTTATTGTACTTGATGTAAACAGGACTTTAATGCCTGTCTGATTTAAATGTCTCATTTCTAGTAGTCTAAACAGAAAACATCCTACTGTATTACATTAAATATTCTGAACATTTTGCAAATGTGAGAATCTCACCAATAACCACAGCATATCCAGGATGAGCCCTAATGATCTCTTTGATTTGCTGAGTGGCTCGTTGACGAGAAGGTACGGCTCGAGTTGGGTCACAGTTGGTGTTGTCTAGATACAGCACGTCAATGGTAGTGGTGTTCCTCAGACATTGCTCTCTGAGCATAGATGGGGTGTAACGGAAATCACCTGAGATAAAACACAATAACAATATCATTATAATTTTATCTCTGTATGTGATGGTAAAATTCAATAATGTTCTGTCTTAAGAACTATTTGATTATAGCGCATTTCCATAATATTAATTTTCTCCTCCCACACACACACACACACACCAGTGTAGAGTCTGGTGCCAAAATATCCCTCAAAGAGGAACATGACCGCCCCAGGACAGTGATTGGCATCTATTAGAGTAACAGTCAGTCGTTCTTTTCCGAGATCATCAAGCAACAGCATGTGAGCTTCCCCAATCTCCAAAGGACGAATCCACTTCTCTTTGACCTGTGCAACACAACAACAGGACACAATTAATGCATGCTATTTCTAATGAACACGAAGTATTTGAGGCTTAGTTTATCCTATCACGCATCATGGAAGTAATTTGTAAGACTTTTGGCCCAAGATCACACTAAAGGTAAAGGAAACCTTTCCAATGTAAATTAAAAATTAATAATTAGATATTACATATTATTGTTGCACGTTGTTGTTGTTTTTTTTCCTATTGACTTTGATGTACAACAATGTTGTTATTATTAACTAAAACTATAAATTAATATTAATTAAAAAAAATTACTAGAAAGGCTGATTTGGCAACTAACTCAAATAAATAGGTTCAAAAAAAAAAACATACTGAATAATTAAATCTGATTAAAGCATATAACAAAATTACTAACACGTAAAATAAAATTATAACTGATAACAATATAACCTAACTCTAAATATAAATAAATACTGTAATAGCACACGAATAATACTAAGAAAATTATTTCCCCCTAGACCCTCATGCAGACCACAGTTATATCAGCTTTTTGGTCTCACCTTGAGTTTGCGCTGGAGCAGTTTGGCAGTGAGAGGAGAGCAGTATATGGGCCTGTGACTCCAGGTGGATGACAGGCCAGAGGTGTGATCCGCGTGCATGTGAGACAAGAAGAACAGACGGACGTGATGGCACTTTCGGAGCTGCCAACAGTCTACTGCTATTGGAGTGTCTGGTAGGACTTTCCCGTTCATTTTGTGCTGCTGTGAAGAGTTCAGGCGGTGCCTACTGCTTATTCCTAAGGAAATCTGTTAACAAAACTGTGTTTCAGTTTCACCGAATTTGGTTATGTTTGAAATGCGTCACTTTTCTAGCAGCTCTGTCAGAAAATGTAAACAAACACGATATTCAGCACGCACTAGCGAGGGTTTGTAAAGTAACAATGTATCTGACATCTTACAAGCAAGCAGCGCTAGCAGTACACGAGTAACGTTAGCTGCATCTCTTTTGTTTTTAAGGCACACAGATTCAGTCTAAAAGGATAAATGCATGCTTGCCAGTCACGGTTCATCCGAGTGTGTTAGCAGGCCGGTTAGCCGGGCAGGTGATGAAGTGGTGTATTTGTGCAGATGAGCGCCATGCTGAAACCGCAAGGGTCGCGGTATGTTTACAAACGCAAAAGATTTCAGCGCGCTTTGAAAGGCACTCCTGAGCTCAGGCATTTGCTGCTGGTTTGTCCGCCAAAAAATACGTGTCCACGCCTCCATGTCGCGCACGAGCTCATGTGACGTCACTGGCTTCCATAATGTGCACCACAGGGGGTGCTGTTAGCTTAACTTTACGTTTAGTCAAATGAATGAGACGCTTACCATTATATATTTAGAATTTGCTGTGTGTTTTGATTTGGTCATTATATTTACTCAAAAATCTGTTTTTGTTTGAGGCTTAATGTTTTAACCTGGTACAATCGGTATGTTATTTCAGTATTTTTTGAGAAATGAGACAAATAATATACAGCGATTTCAACTGATATTAGGTTAAAAAAAAGTGTAGAGTGTAGAATATTATAGAGTATTATCCCCTTCAATTTAATTGTATCATTCTTTTACATTTTTAAAGGGTTCAATCATTCATATGCTACAAAATGGATAAAAATCTTTTTCAATGATAAAAAAAGACCTTGTTTTATGAAAAACAACACTATAATATCTCATATCAAAGCAATGTTGTTTTTCGTTGACACATGCATGTATCATAAGGTTTCAAAGTTATATCCCCACTTTTTGTCAACATGTAATAAAATCAGGTAATATATATAGTATAATATATAGTTTTAGAATATTTTAAATCCTGATGTTAATATTTCCTGTGTCAGAACCATGATATGTCAACACCATCTTCCAGTTTCTGAGGAAATTATTTGAAATATTTAGATCATTTTATTCTCCTGAACCAGGTTATAGTAGCATCTAGCATCACCAGACAAAAACCCCCAAAACACTACATGAACTCTATTTGTGTTTTGTTTTTGAAGGAAATGCCAAATTTGACAGATGTCATCACCATGAGATTTTATGTTCAAAAAAATAATATGACTCTTTAATAAAACGTTTATGGACAATAACATACTCATTGTTTGTTTTAATACAGTAATTGATTGATCCAATGTATTTGATAGTTAAAATGACTACAAATTCAGGTTTTTATCAGGTTTTGTTCACATGTGAAAATGTAATCTGTCTGCTAACATGAGTATGTGTTTTAAAATGTTAAAAACATCTTGAATGCTGTTAAAGGTAAAGTTGAAATTATATTACACAGTCCAAGGTAAAAAGCATGTTTTGTTAAAAAAAGCTAAATTGGGAGGTTGTATCAAAACATAACTCTGTAGCTTAGTACATATAAAACACATAAGCATAGTTTAATTTGTCTGAATACAAAGTTTTATTTTTTTCAATTTTGTACTCCTGTTTTGTCCTACTTCTCATGAATGACTGATTTGCTGCATGCATTGTTTTATAGCTGGCGACCATTAACTCCACTAGAGGTCGCTATAACACTGATACGGCAAAGAGTGTCCTGACTATTTTTTCCTTTTTAGCACATCCCTATAAAGCCTAAGGAATTCCTAAAATAGATATTTAATTGGGAATATCAGCAGAGTGACTAGGCATACGAGGAACCGACACTAACACTTACTACAGAACTAGGAAAACTGTAGGTTAGCACAGAGTTTACTTTTGTTTAATTACTGAATGCATCTGAAATTTGACCTCTTGAACCACTCTTCTTTCCAAATTCATCTATAATATATAACTCAGCAATTAAAGATGGATCTAAAATATATTCAGACATTATTTAATATAGATAGGAACCAGATTTGGAAATCTGTGACTGTTGCATAGCTAAAATCATTTATCATGTGTAATTATTTCCTTTTATTAATCGTTCATAGCATGATCATTTACCTCCGCATACTTACAGACGCATACACGCTTATAACAATAATAGAACAAACGAGCAAAAATCATCATGCTGTAAATGAATCATATTTTGTTTTTTTGTTGCTACAATCTCAAAGCTGTAGCTGTTTAACACTAGGCCAACCATTTCCATAATATGTTAATTAAAGAATTAACAAGTTTAATAAATGCTATATGACATTTAATGCATATGTCTTTACCAGTAAAGAACTTTAAGAACTTTTGTTAGCACATAATTGGCTTAATGTTTTCCACTCGAATATTCAACAAAAAATGAAAACTGTGCCAACCAACCCACACATGTGGACCCCTGGGACCTGTGTTATTTCTACCAAGAATCTTCACTGCTTTCTTGGCTCCTTTATGCACATGCATGAGAGGAACAATGGCATAATAGAGGCTTATTTGGCGATAGATGTCAAATTTTTCACTCAAGATATTATTTACCACAAGAGTGATTTTTAAATTTGAATTTTTTATTGTCTTTCATTAGTATGAGACAAGCAAAGGCTGATACCAACAGAGTAAGGCAAATATGCTGACAGTATAAATGATGAATGATTATGAATGATGGTAAAGTGTTTCCATTGATAGTAAAGTGATATTTCCTGTTTTCGATCACATTGAGAAATGCATGGGGTTCAGAGACAGGAAGCTCCCACCTCCTCTTTCAGGCAATGCAATACCACTCATTCAACATCTGTTGCAGTGAAGTAAAAACAAGATGGCAAAATGAATTAGCCCATAGTTCCCATTTACTTAAATATTTAATGTAGAAATGATTGTAATTCCACAACTGTCTGTTTAACAATTATGAACATAATGTACTTGGAGTGCATAACATTATATGTACAGATTAGATACATGTTCAGCTTTGATGTCAGTATAGACCTGGTATTTCATCCACGTGGAGATCAAAAACCCCACACTAGTGTGACAAGTGAAGTGTGTAATTCATGTGCCACTAGAGTGTCCAAACGGAATTGCAAAAATATTTCCCAAAGACTCCCCCATGTGCAATTGGCATCCCAAACTCACAGTCAGGATGTCGGTGTCAAGCTGGTCAGGATGCTCAAACAAACAGAGCAATGTTTTGATGGCGTCTTAGAGCCACAGTGTTTAAACCTTTCAGGGAAATCAACCAACAAATGGCTTTAATTATAGTTGGGACAGAAGAAAGCATTTTATCATCTCAAAAATTACACACTTCACCTTAAATGGGGTTACTACTCCCAAAAATACAAGTCAAAATATACTTCAGTAGTGTAGCATACTTTGTTTTAAAACGGTTCATTATGATTCTGGAAAAAGTCTTGCTAAATTCTGCTGTAATACTGAAAGGTAATACAGTATTTGATAATTTATAAACCCTGAATATCTTAAAACAGTGGAGATTTAGTCTTATGTATTGACAGTTTTGCTTCCGTGTTTCGGTCACCAAAAAGGATAAATAGGGCTTCAGTGTATCTTCATATCCTGAAACAATTCCAGTTTGGTTATGACATGCACCCAATCATACACTTACACACACACACACACACAATTTGGCTAAAAGGCAAGAAAACCTCACTGCATCTGTGAGTAAAAACTAATGTCAGCTGCCTGCAGTACATTTTTGTTGTCCTTCACAATAACAGACCTGTGCTGAGACACTCCATAATAGGACAACAAAAACCCATATCCACCTCCTTGTCACTATTTCTGACATCCTCTTCCTGTCATTGTGCACAAAGGTTCAGAATACAAGAAGAATATTCAAGAACCTGAGAGTGTACAGCGCTCTGATATATGTTCTGCATACATTCATACTGAACAAGTAACTGGTGATGATATATATTTTTATAACTGCACAAAACACAATTGTGTGCAATTCTTTTGATTCAATTATGTTTGTATAATTTAATTGTATGATGTGTACTGTCAAACTAATTTGATTTAAAAGCATCCTTCAAGGCTGCTTCATAAAGCAGAATTTCTCTGTCTCATCTTCAAAATGAATTTTGACTCATTTGATAGTATCAGGCGATACTGTCTCATTATTCCAATAAAGTGACATTTCAGTCTGTGGTGAGCTCTGATTTACATTCAAAATAGACAAACCAAGACATGACAGCTTTGGACGTCCAGCCAGCACAAGTCATTCGAGCTCCTTAGAGAATCCTGGGATGTCATTCAGACGTTATGTTCCAAAGCTGGTTCTGGAGCAGCGATGGCGGCGGCAGCAGCGATGTAGTGGTTGTTATCCAGCCTCTCGCTCGGCTGGCTCTCAGGGGGAGGAGCCTCTTTGCAGCAGAAGTACTGCTTCCAGATCCGTTGGAATGCAGTACGAAATTTCTTGATGCGGAAAGCATAAACGATAGGGTTGACGGCAGAATTGCCATGCGTGAGCAGAATGGCAATATAAATGAGGAACATGGGCTTCTCACACTTCGGACAGAAGAGTGTGATGCAGTTCATAATGTGGAGAGGGAGCCAGCTAACAGCGAACAAGAAAAGCACTAGCGCCAGAGACTTCGCCAGCTTCAGTTCTTTGTCGTAATACTTGTTTGGTTCAGAGTGGTTGGACACCTTCTTATTTAGCTGCTTGTGGATCATGTAGAAGATTTCCGAGTAAATAATGAGCATGAAAAGCAGCGGGGGAAGCACCCAACCGAAAAAGTTGAAGTACACCATGTACTCCATGCTGATGACGTTCTCAAACTGGCAAGTGATGATGAGGTCAGGGCTGATTGAGCTGTTGTTATTATGTTGCAGGTTGTGTAAATTGTTCCAGCCCAGCATGGGAGTCAAGCCGACTATGAAGGCCACCGTCCAACACACGAACACTGCAACTCCAGCTCGTCTGGGAGTGACTACTCGCTTATAACTGAAATGCAAAAAACAATAATAGTGAAACAGGTTTTCATTGTAATACTTTATTACTGCTGCAATTTCAACAATAGTATCACTCCAAAATGTACAATAAAAGAATAAAACACATGTATCTCCACAATATCCATTTTACAAGCAAATGAAATGCTAAATTCTGTATAATTGCTTCTGGTATAGAATCAGGGCCACCTGATGACCAAGGTCAGCTGCTTTTACCTGCTGTCTAACTTAAATTAAGAGCTAAATTGTGACAAAGTACCACCAGCAGAAAGCTTGTTTCAGTCACACCCACTCTGTCTCTTCTCTGAGATGCAGTCTTTTATCTGAGATTCTAGTTCTCTCTCCAAACTCCTTGTCTTTTGTGTGAATGATTTCATAACAAAGGTACCTGTGATTTAATGGCAGACTTTCAAGTCTCTGGAGCTGTCGGGCTGAATTCCACACAAAGGTGCTCGCAGTCAATAGACCATGTTTGTTTAGGGATTCAGTAGATTTTTTTTTCAGTAGTAGGTTTTAGCTTAATCATTGCTTGTATGTGCTTTTATTAATGGCAGTAACAAAAAAAATATGTTAAATATATAAACTGTTAATTTGATCTCAATATTAATACTCAGCATGATTTGTGTGCAGCCCAGGACCACAGCCTATAACTCTATTTTTACTCATGCATCTCCCAGGAAAAAAATCTGTGAAAATGTTATGAGAGTGTGCTGTAGGTCCAAGAGAAGTGCTGTTTGCTTTGTTTTTAAGTTGCTATGATTAAATTAACAGTTTTCAGGTTGTACAAAAATAGATGGTTGTGTTTGGAAAGCTGTGAAGCATGACTACACTTTATACAGAATAAAAGCCATATGCATTATTGAAGAGTGGAACAAATCAAATAAAATGGAGTTCAAATGGATTCATTTGTCCCTGTCTTCTGCCAGGCAGTAATGCAATGTTAGATTTTGGATCAGTAAAAGCTGCAGACTGTAGAACTTTAGTTTGTTTTTACTTAAGCTCATCCTTGCATTATTCTGGGATCATGCTGGGATAACAGGGATGGAATGTTCACACAGATCAAGCAGATATACTAATGGTATGATTTAGTAAGAAGGTTATATACTGTATTCATCTTTTCACTCAAATTATTATACTGATAATATGATTTGCAATTTCCAAAACTGCAGTTGTCTCACAGTTTTGGACTCTATTCCTTCCCTTCAGTCTCTTGCCTTCTCATCTATTGCACACTGTGGTTGATCCTGGCAGAGCCAACCGACAGGCAGTGACTCAAGGCAGCAACTCTTCTCAGACACACTCTACTTCTCTATAGCTCATTCTCGACAGTTTCATAGGATTGTGTTTACTCTCCAAAATAAACTGTTTTGCAGGAGGCAACTTTTGTAACTTGAATCATTTGTAACTTGAATTTGCAAGGTTTCATTCGCTTGCACATTCAAAGAAAATTGGTTGCAAAACCAGTTGGGTACTTCCTTCAGACTGTTGCTGGTATGCATATGCTAACAAGTTTCTTCACTAAAAGTGTTGAAAGGGATTGGTTTATGCTGATTCTGTATTAACACTGGTCGTTTTAGTCATTAATCATTCCTGTGAAATCACAATATTAAATGCAAAATTACAGAATAAACTTATCTTGGATTTGAACACAGGACTCCTGTGTTTCATGCATTGAATTGAGAGCACAGAAGTGGCTATACTTTCCACACAAAAAGCATGTTTAAAAATGGAATGGCTTTTACATAGCAAAGTATGCTGAGTATGTTTAACTCCACTGGGGACAAAGAGTAACCTAGCCATAGAGCCTGCAAATTGGATGTACTGTAGGTAGAACTTAAAAGCAGATAGTGTATGCATGCTGGAGATGTTAATCTGGCTGGGACAGTGTATTGATGTGATAAAGAGTTGGAACATGCTTCTGGAATTTTTCTTCTCTCATGAAACTTGACATTAAGTGAAAAGCAGAAAGTATAGACAATTCAAGAAACAATAAAAAAGAAAGAAACTGCAACAAAAAAGGATGACAAAAGGGAAAAAGCACATATATCAAATAATAGCCTACATGTGCTTAAAAAAGCATGTTCAGATCTATTGACTTTCCTTGTGCCATATACTGTACAATTTGTAGAAATCTCTGCAAAGGGTGCACTCATAGGGTGTAAGCAGCACAAAACACACGAGTCATATTATGTCATTAGGTCACGTGCATGTAGTTTTTTCCATGGGTACCCCTTGAGCAACATAAACCAAATATTGTTTGAAAATGGTCTGACCAGACAGTAGCCAATATGATTATTATTATAAATTAACTTATTAGTGGGTCAGCAGAACTTTGACTGATTGTAATGACCTCTTTTCCCATAATTTACAAAATATTACATTGATATTTTACTTATATGTCAAGTGATTGAAGCTTTATATATATATATATATATATAGGGAGAGAGAGATAGAGAGAGAGAGAGAGAGAGACACTATGTATAAGGACTGGTAAATGGATCATGTTTTGTGGGCACCAGCCAATAATCACCTCCACAAATCTCTAAAAATGAAGTTTCTGTTTGAGGTGGGCTTAGAGGATAAACAAATACCAATTAGTTTAGTATAAAAACAATATACAAAGTATATGGAACGTCCTCAAACGATCAAAAACCATTAATGTGTGTGACATGTAATTAGGCTGATTTCTAACATAACGCATAGTACCATACGTTTATTCTTACAATACACCACATGGAATGAGGGAGTGATAACTTTACCTGGTTGGGATCTTGACCCTCAGGTATCGGTCGATGGCTATAGCGAGCAAGGCGAGGATAGAACTTTGGGTCAGAACCAGCACCGTGCACGCCACCAGCAGACAGCTGTAGAAGTGAGTCTGGAGTCCGATACTTATGGTTATCGCCAACGGTATGACCAGCGCTCCTACTGCAATGTCCGCGAGCGCCAGAGAAACAATGAAGCAAAACGTAGTATCTCTCAAAGATCTATTAATTTTTACTGCCCAAACCACCATCACGTTTCCTATCACGGATGACACGGCGATCACCACCTCCATGCCCATGTAGAGGGCTTTGGCCGCTGGTTGTTCTGCAGGCATTCTTCCACTCGACGGCAATCGATAATACGATGAATATCCACGCGACAATGAGGTTTCAAGTGAAAGTGATGTGTAAATTGATTAACTGTAGTAGTCCTCCCGTTATTACGCTGCCCCTCAAAAGAGTAGCCTTATTCCACACATGCCTATTTACAGTTAGAACTGGACGAACGGGAAAAGAACAAACCCCACAAAACCACAGAAGTGACTTACAAAATATTCAGCTAAAAAATATCAGTAGGTTTTGCGCGTTTTCTTTTCGTTTACTACAGCGCCTCTTCATTAGGTCCACCTGCGTTCGTGCGAGAGATGCGCGCGCCACTTATTCATCCAAAAATCCTTCAAATAAATATCTCCGTGTCACCTACAACTGTCAGGCAGTTCTCTGGATGTCCAAAGAGTCGAAAAATAAATTAAAAGACGCACCATATTTGTTCTTTGAATATGTGAAACCAGATATTGTCCGGAGCGCGGGTCGTTTTTAGCACTCGCGTGAGCTACGCAGTGCCCCGGAATAGCCGTCGATGGGTAGAGCCCTTTGTCTCACCCATACTCGCCCTGTTAGCAATTTAAAACACTTCTGGGAGCAAAAGAAGTCCACCTAAACCGTATAGATTCTTGGAAATGTCAAAACAAAAGGTCGTTCCGTTTTTCTTTCACAGGAAAAAAGACCATCCCAAACACCGCGCCGCTATTTTGGTTCCCTCCTCGAGAATGGCTGAGGGACAACCTGCCTTCGCTACTTTCTTTTGTAGAGAGCCCGAACTCCTTTTCTCGTCATTCTTTTTGTCTCAAGTGAGCATTTAACTTTGACGTTTGGGATAAAAAGTGGGAATGACTGTGCCCCTGTGTTTCGGGTAATATTAGTCTGCTCTATAATAGATATGAGGCTGCATTACACCCATGAGTGGAGGGGAGTAGGAGGTGACGGTGCCTGATGAGCAGTGACTAATTTAAACGCTCAAACGACGCCCATTGAAAGATATAAAATGTAATATTTGCAACATTTCAAGGAAACTAATAGGTTTAATAATGTTCAATAAGCTTAATGTACCAGCTAAGGCATCATTTTAAAAAAATCACAGTATGCTCCAGTTATCTCACTAATGAAGCCAGTCTAATGTAGCAAAACAAAATGATTTACTATATGACACACTTTGCAAGGTTCTTTTGATGTTTAAGTTTTGAATAGAGGAGATGAGGCCTAGTTGTCCCAATTTTACTCCACTGATTATTTATCACTGTTGTTTTTTTTTCTTCCTCTTTTGGTCCGAAAGTTGCCTTTTGGGTAACACTTTATTATAACTACACACTATGAATGATTAGTTAAGCATTAGTAAATACTCATTTCATTCTTTATAAACCATTGTTCCAACATTATTATGCATTAGTAAACAGTTTACAAGTGCATCTATAAATGCCTTGTTCTTG
>JAUMHE010000318.1:3119828-3144362 GCA_032359235.1 Enteromius mattozi
TTTAGATATGCTTATAAATCAAGAACAAGGCATTTATAGCTGTATTTATAAACTGCTTACTAATGACTATTAATGTTAGAACAATGCTTTATAAAGGATAAACTGACTATTTACTAATGCTTAATTAATGATTCATAGCGTGTAGTTATTATAAAGTGTTACCGATTTTGGCATAAACTGCCTGAATGGAACCTAAATGAGCAAAGCTGTCTAGATGAATTAAAATGTGAACATACATAAATATAAAAATACATAAATGAATAAAAAAAAAAAATAAAAAAAAAAATATTAGTTTAAAAAATTAAGTATTTTTATAAAATTACAAATTCTAGAGACCATGTTATTTGTGTTGGTATTGTTGATCAGTGACTGAGCCTCTGTCTGTCTGACAAAAATCTCCTGTTTTTGAGTTGAATCATAATGAAGTCTTCCCCCCTCGGACACATCCCGGTCAAAGCCTGCTCAGTACTTTCAGTCATGGTCACTCCAGCTTTTGAGTGAGCTCAGAGGCAAAGCACAGATCCCTCCGTGCTAGATGCAGGCGATTTAGCAGGTAGGAAAATTCATGGTGTGAGAAAGCTTGCTGCGCCGCAGAGCCTGCCTCATTTCCAGATGAGAAATTTCCTCACGATCCATCAAGGATGGTGAATTCATTCATGCACACAGAATTACGACATGATTCTGAGGAAAGAGATATCACATTCCTATGTTATGAAGTAAGTCTTGAATATACAGGAATGGCTTTTATATAGAAGCCTACAGTTTTAAAGTGTTTTTTTTTTTTTTTTTTTGACATAACCAATATTTGTATATTCATACTAAAACAGTATTTGGAGTAAGCTGAAACAACGCAAAACATAACTTAAGAAAATATTTTAAAAATCAAGTAGTTTAACTAAATATTAAAAAGCACGCAAAAAGTGAATTTGTTATGCTAGTGCTTCATGCTATGGACTTCTGTCTGAGATTCTTCAATTCTCTAGTGTCCTCTAGGGAATACTATCAATAGTTAGATCAATGCACAGCTGTGCAGTATAAATAAAACTAATAACATGACTAAATAAGTTATGTGGCACTTTTTGTGTCCTATAGGAGCAGGTTCAATGTCCCTTGGAGTAGGAAAATCCAGATGGTAAACATCTTTTTTACGCACTGTAGTGCAGGCACTACTACTGTACCAAAACCCCAGTGGAGCAGAACCACATCAGTGGTCTCACTCAAGGGAGGACAAAAATCAACAAACAATCGAACAAACAGACTGTGTAGGACTCTCACAGTGATGTTTGTTTTGTCTTGCATGTCTAATTACAATTGAAAATCTGCCTGTTCTTATCAAAGCTTTTCCACTGTTTGTTGTTATAGAGTTCAGGTCAAGAGGTCATACATAAGGTGTGAGAGGTCAGAAAGTGAAACTGAAAAATCATATTGTTATATTATGTGATAATGGACCTGATGATATTTACTAGCAGATGTCACAAATATTGCAGCAATTTTTTTTACATTGTAAAATTCGGAATTTATATAGAACTGTACTGGCATTCTTGTAAAAATAATATAGTATTTACTATGACAATGTTTTTTATCTTTCATTTTATTTGCTGTATGTTTCTGCAGTTAAGTTGCAAATACTTTGGCCACAAAATTGTGCTGCAAGAAAAAATTTGTGAACCTATAAATCTTCTCAAATGTCATCTGCTAAGTGACAAGAATGGACAAACACAATTTGCTTAAACTAATAACACACAAACAATTGTAGTCCTTGTCAATACTGAACACAATGTCTAAACATTTACCTTACCAGGTGACCAGCTTTTCTCAAGAAATGGTAAACATCTCTCAGACTGATTCTTAGGAAAAAAATGCACTGTTTTAACATGACTTTCAGTTGAGTTACTTCTGCTAAATGAAGCAGAAATTTGCTTTTCTCAACCTGACCACATTCCTAGCATGAATATGCCTCTGATTCACCTTGAATGTCCCAAGCATTGCAAGCATCTCTTTTCTACCCTGAAGCGGTTTTGCACCCTAAGAAGGTACGGATTGAGTGTGGTCCCAGAAAAGAAATGTGATGTGGTAAGCACTTTTCAAACCGCAAGGCCATCCCTTTGAGACTCATTTGTGTAGATTTTTTTAATGGCTGGGCCATTTTGTGTCCAGCTCCTTATCATCCACACGCATGCCTAAAATCTCAAAGGTTCACGATCATAATGCTTTGAGGGTGTGTTGTAGTAATTAAGCAGACAAAGAGATGTGCAGCTCTTTATGTGTTTCTCTCACTTGCAATCCTCCCCAAGGAACATTCGCTGTGTCCACAGTTTGAGAGCAGCTCTTTACCAACAGCAGTATTTGCCTATTCACCTTAATGAACCACTCAGAGCGTTCGCACTGCTGGGTCTTCTTTAGCAAACATCTGGGCTTTGCACAGCTGCCGTTGACACTATTAAAGTCATGCCAGCTGGTTCTATTACAGTTTTCTTAGTCGTGACACCTTTAAGACCTATACACACCAACCATCCCCTGTCTTTAAAAGCAACCATCAAGAGGGAATGATGTCTTAATGGATCGGGTCTTAAATGTCACTAAGGAGTCCTGCAGGCACTTACACAGACTAAAATCATGCCATTAGGATGGGAAGAAACAAATGTGCTTGTGACCAAGTGATAGATATACTCCTTTCTTTACAAAATGCATATTTTGGTTTTTCATAATATAATTTGATTGTGTATTATTTAGCATACAATTTAAGACCAATTTTAGTCAGATCGGAAAAAAGAGTATAACAATATTGTTGGAGCCAGAGGTGAATCGTCAGAGGAGGCACAGCTTCCCTCAAAATTTTGATGTGAAAATAGGATAAGCATGATTTAAGGTTTATAAAATTCACAATTAATTTTAGTTCATGTCTCAGAATGGCATTTAAGTACTGTACATTTTTAGGGAAGTAGGTGGCGACAAGTTTTTATGAATGTGTTGATTTATTCATCTGTTCAAAAACACAGATTAATTCAGGAATAAAACAACTTTTTACAGTAAGTGAGTAATTAAGTCATTCACTCAACTGGGTGATTTATTCACAAATTGATTAAATGAGGAATGAAACAAAAACGTGACACGTAGCATTGACCCCTGCTTTAGACAGCAGCGGTCATGCATATGATTTTACCTTCAGTTTAATTTTGCATATATTACGCATTTGAAAATGTGCCTATAAACAGTAACCAACACTTCTAGATGGGGTATTTTCCCATGGCAATATTAAGAGTCAGTATGATGATTTGACATACTGTGGCAATGACTATAAACGATTGTTTAATTACACATTCTATTTTTCCGCTTTTGAAAGTGAAGCCTCTGTGAAGAGCATGACCTCTTGAAGAGCTGCCAACTCTTCTCTCTACTGGCCTGGATAGAGAAACTGGCAGATTTTCTTCTCCGCAGAGCGAAAGCAGCTTGTCATCACACTCCTAGATTTTTAAAGCTTGAAATATCAGCAGATGGTCCCTCAGCAAGACCGCTGGCAGTTGAAAAAAAAAAAGAAAGAGAAAGATGAATTTTTATTAAGCTAAAACAGTGGGGGAAAGAAAAGAGTGCTGGTGCATGTTTTTGTAGAGAACATTTTCTTAAGTGCATTGTCAGAGTCAGCCTCAAAGGGTGTTTAAAACATTTGTGTGTGTGTTTTTTTTTTTTCTCAATACCTCCCATCTTTTTGAAGTTCCTTTTTAAAATTGTGAGGTAACCATAGTTTGTTTTTCACCAATGTCTTTACTGTGTAAAGTTCACATTCAAAGTAAGATGTTTTT
This sequence comes from Enteromius mattozi, assembly GCA_032359235.1. NCBI lineage: Eukaryota > Metazoa > Chordata > Actinopteri > Cypriniformes > Cyprinidae > Enteromius > Enteromius mattozi. The sequence goes on from JAUMHE010000318.1 coordinate 3,123,629, forward strand.
GTTGCTGCTGCTGTTGTTATTGATGTTATTTTATTCATTTCATGTATTTGAATTCATATTTGATTTCATTCTCTAACCCCAGTCAATTGAAATTCAGCCAGGGCTCTGTTCTAAATGGCCAATTTTCCACTTCATTCTGTCCATAACAGGAAGCCGGATGACATGGTTTTTCGAGGCTATTACCACACTTCATCTCCGAGATTCATATAATTCGTGGTTGGGGGTCTATGAGTGGGCTGCATTTTTTTCCAGTAGCACAAAGAGGCAGTGGGAAAGAAAGTGAGCGATGCTGTAGGTCATCATGCAGAGCTTCGTTATCCTGTGCCATTCACCGAGCAAGATTGTTGCCTTAAGGTCTGTTCCTTTAATGTTGCCTCATCTACAATGCTTCTTTCTTCTTCTTTTTCTCTCTCAGTAACACACATGCTCACCCACTCAGTCTATTCATGAAAATCAAATATTGTGCCAGTTTCAGAATCAATGTGTTATTTGCACTTATTTGTATGAGGCCATATAAACACATTAAACTGTGCTCTTTCATCAGGAAAATAAGCATTACCTGCTCGATATGTTTTTTCTCATTACCCGATTTCACTTGATATAGTTTTACTCAAGGAGGTCTATCATACCATTGCATCCCCATTAGTTTCAGTGGCATTTGCTCATTATTTTTTAAACTAATAAGGATTTTGTGTGATTTAGCACTCTGCGTAAGTGTTCGGTATCATCTACTTAGAGTCTCTCCTAGACAGTCACTCTTTATACAAAGTACCATTTGTTCAGAGCCACGAGGGGCATCGTGTCACACCCTGCAAAGAGATTCATTAGTCATTATAGCCCATGCAAGGCCAACCTATAGCTGTCATCCCGTTCATTTTATTAGCAATAAAATCTGATCAGATGTAACAAAATGGGAGCAACCTAACAAATGTTCTCCTGGGTGCTTAAGAAACTTGTTAGCAGAAGAAGAATTGCTGAGATGATGAACAATGCCAGGTGCAGAACAGTGCTTTTCTGTTTCAGTTTCTGGCTTCATGTGGACTCATGCCTTGACATAGAAGCAGATGAGTAGTATAGCACTTCTGTGAGAAAAGTGGACCCTGCTGACCGTCTGCAGGACATTCAGCGGGGAGGAAGGTATTATTAGACATAGAGACAGCTAGAGAGAGAGAGTATGGAAGATAAAGAGATGATGGAGTTAGATAGCAGTAAGAGTAATAGAGAAGTAGGAAGCTACTTTAAAAAACAGGGATTAGGTGAGGAGGAAAGAGGATAAAAACAGAAGTTTAAAGGGCTACAATGTGCCTGAGAAGCTGAGACGTATGTCGGGAAAGAGATTTGTTAGATTTCCTGTTCCGTTTCAGTCAGACTGCATACTGAGGAGGATTGTTGTAGACAAAAAAGAGAGAGCAACAAACATGCATTTTATCAAAATGTTGTTTATATGTAGATAATAAATATATGTGCTCGCATTCATTAGCAGTCCAAGTGAAGATGCAGTTTTTGTTCGTTAAATTATGTGATATTTAGCCTTTTTTAACAAAATTATTTTTCTACAAAATTCTAAATATGTATTACAAACAAAATTTTATACCTTATAATTTTATAACCTTACAATTTTTAGTTTTTTTTTTTTTTTCTTAGATCCACATAAATAATTTAAAATGTTTGAAGCTTCTTTGTCTTTAATGGAGGATTGTACAAAAGAGTTCATATGCTCAGTGTCACAAATATGAATCTTAAATATTCACAGTTAATTTTGCATCATAAAATTTAAAATCTTAAAACTTAGAAGAGATCACTAGGCTAAAGCTTAAAATCACAAGATATTTGTACCTGTTTTAATATTATTTCTCACGTTTATATAGCAGCAGTCATTCTCTCTGCTGTTCACATCTTTTAGAAAATATTCAAATCCCTTTCTTTTCCCCATTTTTTTTGAAGAAAAAATAGGTCAGATGTATTTTGTGGAGGATAGCGCAGGGAATTACATTGTACTCTAACTGAGATGAGCAAAACGAGGGAGATTAGGAAAGTTGCTCTGGTGAACAATGATTGCGAGTTTCTGTTGTTTGGACAAAAATGGATTATTAATGTGATCAGAGGCCCTTACTGTTGAAAAGAGAAGATAAGAAAGAATGAAAAGGAAATGCATCTACCATCTGGTGAATTATCAGCTTTTGCAGGTAGCGAGAGTGACAACAGAGAGTATAACCCTCCCCCACTTTACTATACACTGGTGAAGCTGTAATTCCCTGATGCATAAGGTGTACTGCAATAGCCGAGTTTAACCATTTGATCAACAAAAGTTGAGATTATAGCAAAACAACATATGAAAATAAAAATGGCCTTGGGAGAGGAGAAATAGTGCCTGAAACTCAATTTTCAAAAATGAATATGTTGACGTGAAGCTCGTTTCAAATTTAATTAAAGCTTGTGTACTTTTAGCAAAGAGAAATTACATTTTCTCTGTGGCTCTAACTCCTTTTACCCGTCTCCATAAACCACTAAACAAAGCAGAGCTCTCAGTCTATTACCACCTGAGCTTTTCATGCATACACTTTCACTTACTTCATTTAGGGGTTTAATTAACAACACGCATCTGAATATTAAAGGTAATATATTGCTTCTGAGCACGGTCCTCAATGACCTCTAGTGCCCTTTTACTACAAACCATTGATTTATGTGTGTGTGTTTTTTGTGTGAATGCACATCTGTGTGTGTTATAACACCTTTAGGGACATGGGGACATGATGTTGCATTATTTATTGCAAATTAAAGATGTTTACACCTCTCTTCACCTTTAACCTTTGCTGTTGCTTCTGCTGGAAATTGCAGTTTGTGTAATAGATCTAAGAGATCAGAAGGGTTGAGCTTCACTCTGAGGATGGATTGTACTTTTGAAGAGAGAGAGGTGTGGATAAAAATGTGTTTTTCACAGTTTCTGCTTGTGGCTGAAGGTGAATTGATCTAAAATATGCAGCGGCCACTCCATCGCTGTGGGGAAATACAATTTTTCACTGTTATCATTAAGTAAATCGTGATCAGAGCATGAAATGTATTATGCATTCGTTTAAGATTGCTTTGTGCTCCTCAAGATACATTTGAAGATTACGTCTAAATAAATAAGGTGATGTTTTCGTTATGGCACAATCAATTTTGCACCTCACAAATTGCTTTCTGACCCAATATTTGATTACAGCATTTTCTCTCTGGGGAAAATGTAGAGAGTATGTTGGGTAATAGGATTTGAATAGGCTCCGAGGGCCTGATGTCTAGCTAACCTCCCTTTTTCTGCCCAAACATCCTCATAATGGGCTGAATTAGTCAAAGCGATAAGAATCCTAGCTATAGATATGGAAAGCCTGATTGCCTGATTGGACAAAAGCACTGTCAGGACTCTAGGAATGTTCTTGTCTGAAATGTGGGATTCTTAGATCTCAACACCTGATCAATTGTCCACGGCGATACAGACATCTGAATGCAGTCTATATACCAAAGCACACTGCGGGGGCAGTTTGACCCCTCAATTGGTTAATAATGGCAGTGCATGAAGGATACATGTCATACCGTGCCTGAGTGTACATGTCTGTTTCCTTGGCAACTGCAGCATGCATGAACTCTTTGCACGACTGACCTCCCATGATTCCCATGAATTACTCTTCCTCACCAGAGGGGAATAAATTGGAACTGAGCCTGGTATGATACACATTACAAGTGAGGGCACTATGATCTGTATCATTTACCTGTCAGTCCTGCTGTTCTCTGCTGAACCTACCGTAGTCTGTAAACAGACCATATCACACATGTCCAAAGTGATAAACATAGCCCTGATGGAGATTTGTAGTCATGACGCCAAAATAGAAGCTGACATGGTTAATTCATTGAAATTTTAGAATGGCATGTTTTCATTTATGAGACTGACATTGACATTACATTATGTTGTGAGCTTCTTCATTTATTCTACAACATATCAAATGTGAATTTTAAAACCAACATTTCTTATAAATTACTACAAGGATTTGAAGGTTCTTCATTGTTAACTATGGTTCCATGATGGATTTTTTCCTGAAAGTGTCTTTGTGGAACCCAAAATGGTTCTTCTATGGCACTAGTGAAAATCCCCTTTTATAATATTTATTTTTAAGTGTGTAATTGTCTGATGAAATGCATAGAGCACATAAACTCGCAACTAAAATCGCAACTTCATGCTAACTAAATAACCTATGTATTCAAGATTTGAGAGAAATACAATAACCTATTCAGTCTTTTCACATACCACCAGGATTCGTGGCAGTTTCAGTAGTTAGTGTGTCATCATCCTTCTAAGACAATCAGAAGAGTGTGATGAAAAACACTACAAATATGTTTCAGTGACTCCCAGAGATGTGCTTTGTAGAGAGTTGGATGTGCAAGTTTGATCTTAATTTTCCAAATTTGTATGAGTAACATTAACCACAGACCATATTTTATTTATAAACAACTTAAAAAATGCTATTTTAAATTCCATTAGAAATTCCCGACAGAACCTATGGCACAATCTGCTGATTTCCCTGAAACACATGATTCAGTACTGAAGAATCAACTTTTTGTTTCTGAACAATCAACATTTGAGCACAGTCAGCACAGAAATGTCTGGGAGTGTTGCTATTGTTCAAACATGTTTGATTTTTGTACTATTGGGGTCGACTTACAAGTGCCCCTTTAAATAGCAAATAGCCTGCTGGTCTTGGAGTTACATTAACATCCTCAATAATTAACATGTGAATGCTTGTTTTCTAAATGAGTTTGTGTAATACATGACAGAAGAGAAAATACTCACTGGAGCAGACAGGGAAAGAATGTACTGTACCAACATGTAAAGATGCTGACATAGACAGAGTTACGAGATATGCAGTCACTAAACGATCTGTGTGTGTGAGAGGGAGAGAGAGAGAGAGAGAATGTGTTTCAGACCAAGAATAGCAGTCGATTTGATTGAGCCTTCCTGGATTCTGTTTCCACACCACAGAGCTGTCCAAAAGTGAAAAGACATGCCATTGTTTTAACTTTGTTTTTTCCTATATTCTAAATTAAGAAAAACATAAAGGGCATCAAGGGGGAAAAACACCTCTAAAAATGGCCTTTAAGGTACACAACATTAATCAAATCCTCAAAGATTGTCAGTCTGTTTAGACCAAGTGTATCATTGACCTTTTGTTTAAAAGCATCGCTTCATCAGGGATGGAACAATGATGATCTTTATGAGTAAGTCATTAATCACTGAATCAAGTGATTTACACTGATGTATTCTGTATTGAATCAGTTATCCTCTGAAATATTGAGGAATATGTTGTATATAGAATTAATCTTGTACTATGAATTTAGTCTGGACACGTTATGTTCACCGTGTTCATCATATGCACACTTCAGATTCTCCTCGGAGGTAGGAAGTCATCTGGTGTAGCTTCTTCATTTTAGCTTTGCTGAAAGTAAACTTAATGTTGTATTTGTAGTTTAGCACATTTTCTCTTTTTCACAAAAAAAAAAAAAAAAATGTTGGAAATTGAACAAGGACTGTCATTTAATAATGTTTTAATAATGCTATGTTGTTTGTACCTTTTGTACTGACATCTAAGTTGTTGTTCTAAAAGTAGATACATGGCTTTTAAAGCGTCCTTGATGTGTAAACAGCTTCTGGGAAAACAGCCAGATTTAGGCACTGCTTATTTCACGTATAGGCAATGTCAGTTCTCGATATTACTCCGCCAGCATACTATCACTTCTTCAACATTGTTGTCTTTATGGCTTGGTCGCGCCAAGCTCATTTCATGAACCAACAGACAAATAGATCCTTCCAGATTGGGAAAGTACAGCGCTTCTCTGAACTGAGGCTAGCATGTCAATCCCACCATTGTCCTGTCTTTGATACCTTAATTTCACATGCCATTTGTTCTTTTCTTCAGAGTAAAGACAGTGCTGGTATGGATTTAAGCTAGCCATCTCATTAATTAACCTAGACATACCTAAATTCTGCCTGAGTGGAGGTCAGTATGAGTGATCGCAAGAATCTTTATGTTTTTCTGTCCCTCAGGCGTCCAAACAGTCAGATTTTTCTCCACATTGTCAGTGTGTCATATATTTTTAATTTATGAATGATCTTACATTGCCTGTCTCTTTCCTTTGTGTGTTGACGGCCATATTTATGCGTGATGTGATGAGTAGTAGCCTTCATTTATAAAGATGCATGTGAATAGGGGCTTGGAAGCTTGTTATTCATTTCATGGCTTTTTTCTTCCGTAAGAGGACATCAAAAACAAGTCTAACGGTTGTGGCTTTGTGCAAGGCTGTGTATTTTATCCTTTAATACCAGTTAATTTCCCTGATTCAAAGTTAGCAGCTCTTCCACTGCATGGTAGTAGATTATATGACCTTAATGGATCTTTTTTCTGCAAGGAGCTGCACAGTCTTTTGCAATACAAGCTTTTCTGAAGAAACTAAATATTGTTGCGAACTACTCACCCATTGTTTTAAAAACAAAAAAGACATCTGCTGGGTTTGACGCAAGAGCCACACACACTGACATGCATGCAAACACTTTTTATGCGTTAAATATAGCAGCATAGAGATCATTTAAGCACTTTATTCCTTAAGTTTGAAGACAGGGTACCATTCATTTTGTAGATTTAGACGTAAATAATATTCCTTTTTTCTGTCTCTTTTGTTTAGAGTTAGTAAATACAATATAATTGGGAAGCATAAATTCTTGTTTGTTTCATTAGAGGTTCTTCATATCAGCTTAATGGTTTCTGGTTTCTGTAAAGGCACTAATTCCTAAAGAATTAGAGAGTAAAATGTTTTCTGTTGAACAAAAATGTTCTCTTACAGCATCAGGATGTAAAACTCTTTTTGGTCTTTTTAGTTCAAGATATTGGGCGCTGTTTTGTTAAAGGGCTCTGTGTATCTAAGCCTGCAGGGAGACGCAGTGCCAGCTCAAGCATTACTTGAATTGCTCTACTCTGCTTATTGACTTTTTGTGGGTTTGATTTGTTTTAGTGGAAAATGTGGATAAAGAGCATAAGATTCAACATATTGTAAAGTTTAAGTTGTATTTTTCAATTTTCGGAAGCCTACTGGCAGGTGAGCAGATTTTATGAAGAGTTTACTTTGTGGCATTCAACTGGATATTATCAGATATGAGAGATATTATGTGTGGACACTACAATTTAAAGGTTAGGGGTCAGTAATATTTTATATATATATATATATATATTGGGATGCTGCTATGTTTGAGCTTTCATCTAAAAATCCAATATATTAGGTATCAACTATTTTCCACATTTAAAATTTATCACTTGGACAGCAAATCAGCATATTAGGATTATTTCTAAAGGATTATGCGACACTGAAGTCTGAAGTAATAATTGCTGAAAATTCAGCTTTGCCATCACAGGAATAAATCACATTTTAAAATAAATTCAGTAACACTTTCTATGAAGCCTGTATTTCTAACACATTATAAGGATATTCTTAAGGCATTATAATGACTATATAATGCATTATAAAAAAACTTAATGTGTTATAATATCTCATGAATAATCATAAAAACGTATGATTAAAGTTATAATCCATTATAATATTTACGTAACTCAAGAGTATGATTATTTATAACACACAATGAACACCATATTAAATCTACTTAATTTATAATGGACTATATCACATCTTGACATTGTTTATTTAAGACAACAACATCTTGTAAGTGGTTAAGTGCTGAGTGTTTTTTGAGTGTTTCCTGTCAGGCTAATATTGAGGTTAATGTGAGCTAGCTCATACTTTCTACTGAAAAATGTAGTTGCAGAGCTACTTATCAACAGAATAAAATTCAAAGCAAATGTGTCATATTACACATACATCTGATCTGATATCTGATCTTATGGCTGTTTAAGGAAAAAAAATATTGTTTTGTTGTTGTTGTTATTACTTAGAAGTGGTATTTGTCAGCTTTAAGTAAAGTAACATCAGTAAAATGGCAAGATATGAGACTTATAATGCATTGTAACTATGCATCATGTATTATATATATTTTACTATATAATCCATTGTAATCATGTTCATTGTGTGTTATAAATTGTCATACTCTTAAAAGCTATAACCACAAATAAGTAAATATTATAACACTTTATAACGGTTCTTATATTATAAAGTTATTTATAGTGCATTATGCTTTCATTATAATGCCTTAAGAATTCCCTTATAATGTATTATAAATACAGGCTTCATAGAAAGTGTTACCACTGAAAACATTTTAATTTTAATGTTTCACAATATTATTGTTTTTACTGCATTTATAATTTAATAAATACAGCCTTGGTGATAATAAGTGTCACAGTGCCCTCTAGCCCCATCCAAGTAACTCTCACTCACGCGCATTCACACAGGACTCTTAGTTTACTTCTGGACTCCATTTCCCATCCACCATTGCACCGTTCACACCACCATTGGTTAAACACGGACTCAATTTCCCATCATGCATTGCACACTCACACCTGCTCACATTTTGTAATCCGTACTCACAGCTGCAGTCTATCACCACACCCATCTCACACTGCTTAAATGTCACAGTCACACAACAGTAAAACGCGAAGTCTTGATTTGCTCGTGCATCATTTTTAAGCGTTATTTCCCGTGTTTGTTTTCCCTGTTTATCGACTGTTTTCTGTGTATTCTGGATTGTGATTGTTTACTGCCTGCCCCAACATTTGCCTGTGTATCGACCTTGCCTTTTCTCTCGGACTAAACTTTGCATATGGATCCGAACGCTTCTGCCGCAATCATTACAATAAGAGACTTCTTTACCGACCCGAGCATTTTTAAACAGTATGTATAACATCCAGTTCAGATTGTACAAATATAGAAACTTCTTGTTAAATAGTTCAAACCTTTACAGTGTGTGGTTTATATTCCAGCCACAATTAGTCAGATTAATTCTGATTCATTTTAATCATCTTACCAAGATCTGAGGATATTTGTAACAGTGTTAAGCATAAGTCTTCTGTCTGTTTAATTTCAAGGGAAGCTGCTTTTGGCATGTCGTCTTTAAGATAATGAAGATTAAACCTTGAAATTGCAAATTCCATCACCTTCCTTCATTTTCATGCTCATTTTATATGGAGACTTAAGTGATGATTCATTTTTTTTATGCATTTAGTAAATTCACAGCAACCATCGGGGATTAAACAAGGTTATAAGGTTACTTGACTGGATTGGTTCCTCCACAGATCTATTTATAGTTTTCTTCTTAATTTAGTTTTGCTCACTCAAGTACAGTGGCTCCTGGCGTTTATCTAGAGTTGCCCCATTGCATTGTGGGAGTGAGTGTAATCCTCTATTATCAGAAGGCACAGCTGGTAATTCAGGTATAGTGCAGAAACAGATAATTTCACAGTGTGTTCTCATTTGGAATAGATTTGGCTGCAAATAGGTTGACGCAGCAGGAGAGATGAACACATTTTTCTACCTCAATCAGCTCAAACACTAAAAGGCTCATTTAGATGTATTTTTTTCTTTATTCTCTTTATACTTCTCACTCCATTTGCCTTCTCACTTTCGCTTTCATCAGTATTTCCATGAATATTTCATGAATTTAGTATCCTTTATATCAATTATAACTCATCTAATAGTTTTTTTTTCTTTCCTTTTTTTGACATAGTAAATGTGAGTGAGTAATACTGTGGTTGGTTCCATATTCATAATAATTAAAAGATGCAAATAACATCCTAATGATAAATAACAATAATTAATCTTCCTTTATGAGACTTGTGGAGTATTTTTAGCTACTCAGCAGTATCAGAACAATTATTGTCTGATGAGTGTTTGCCTGATTTAGACTCACCCAGATGGCCACAAAGGTTGCATAATCTCACTATAATCCTGCTGCCAGCGAGGCATCTGACAAAAACAATATTTTTTTCCTCCAATATTCAGATTAGTTAAAAGTCCTGTAAATTCAACATTACACATATCACCGAAATAGATGCCCTGAGAAATCATTGTCTGTGCTGTTGTGTTTGTCTGTGCCACAGCCCGAGGCTCTGTAAATGACAAGAAAGTATCATAAGCAAATCATAAAATTTAGAAAAACTGTTTAAAGCACCTTGAAACTTCTGTTGAATTTCATTCTGTAGTTTAAAATAAAGACCCATCTGATAAGCCTTCATGGAATTTGTGCCCTCATGATTTTGAAGCAAACTTGATGAAACATGTTAGTTTGGAAATGCTTTGAGCTGTATTGAACTCATTCTGCATTTAAAATTTTCTGTTTACTCTGAATGCAAATAGACAACAGTTTTGGCAGGGACTATTTTCAGTAACCCCACCCACTGTTGCTCAGATATTCGAAATGAAGTGAATAGCATCTATCAGTACTACACTGTAACCATGGGGTTAATTGTTGCCATTCATCCTAGATTGCTACAAACATTGTTTCATCTTATAATAAATTGCTTCTTGTTCCCTGAATGCATAAATATAATGTAAATCTAAATACATTTAGAGCTAACTGAATTATTCAACCGGGCCACTATATATAATAACTATGGATATTGGATAATTAATACAAATGTATGCCCTGTTGCTGCAAGGAAGCTGTTGAAAGCTTTGAAGATGGACCCAAAGCAGTGAATGTCAAGAACTTGACGGTGCAGCTCACACCCTACTTTGACAGGACAACACTGCAGGGCTGCTACCTGCCTGTCGGTCCAATTACATGTCAGCAACAGCACAGAAGAGTGATCCAGTGCTTTAAAATGCTAGATTCACCGGCAGCCTCGAGAAACCCAGGGTGAGGGAACAGCGGGTTTCAAAATTTGTAAACTACTGCACCCAGTCGGGAAGCTAAAAGATGCCCTAAGCGAAACAGTTTGACAGACACAAGCCTAAAATGGACATTGAGAATGAATTAAACAATGGGAAAGTGTCTTCCCCAGGAGATGAATTGGAAAGGAAGGTACAGCAGTGGGAAAGTAAACACCAAGGTCAAGGTCTTCATTTAATCCTTTGGGGCAACGACTTATTCAGGGCTGTGCAATATTGCAAAGCAAGGGCAGAGAACTGCACACTTGCCTTTATGAATACCAAGTATATCCCAAGCACCTTTTGTCATATTGCTATCACCTATATGGTTAAAGATGCATTGAAGTAGTGTTCTACTTTAGATTTCTAGATTCTTTATTTATATAGTATACCTGTCTTAATTTATTTAAAAGTTAATGTTAATCAGATTAATGTAAAGATTTTTATTCCTTATAGCTTCATTTTGGACAAATGTCATTTGTTTGAACTAATATTTGCTCAAACAGCACTCTGGAATTCTGTTTCCATACCCACTGACCTTTCCAGGCTCTCAGTTATCTGAAAATTATAAATCAGTATTCAGGTTTGGGCTTGAGACCGCAGCCTGGTCTTGAGACGGGAACAGCTATCTGTGATGCTGATATGAAGCTGATATATTTGCAGGACCAACAATGCCAAAAGCTTATTTCCACAAATCTGAGGCATGACATGCATGAAAACTTGTGGTTGTCAGTCTGATGTGAACTGCAGATAGTGTAGCTTACTCCTTTTGGTTAACCAGAGATCCTGTTGAAATGACCGGCAAACATTTTGCAAAAGTTGTAAGCTAACAATGGCGTTTGTAGAGTCAATTCAATTTGTGAATATTTAATCAGAGCAAATTTGATGAACTTGTTTTTTTGTCTAGAAAGCTTGTTGGCTGTTTGTACTCTGTGTACCGTGTCCACTCTAATTCCCCTCTGTGCCCAATTAGGGGTCAGACAGCACACAGTGGAGCCTTTTGATTGGAGGATAGGAGTAAATGGACAATCAGTGCAAAAAAGAATGAAAGCATGGGAGGATACTCTTTCATATGATGGAATCGCTATACTAAACTGAATATTTAGCTAATGTATTTAGTACGGAGAAGATGCTGTATTAAGTATTTAAGGGAGTTCAAGGTTATAATATTATATTACGTAATATAGTATAATATAATATTATATTATAATGTATTAATAATTACTTGACCATGTGCAATTATTTACAATATTATGTGGTGCAGACACACTCTAAGCTGTTACCGTACTTGAACAGCTGTTTTATGGATTCATAATGTATTGTTTACACTCAAGAACAGTCTAACCTTGAATACAGTCCTCATAAACATGCAGAAAGAAGTGAGCAGCTAAGATTATGTAAGATACACGTCTGAAGTTTTTCTTGCATGTTGAAAAATTTAACAGCCATCTGTGCATGTCCCAGGACAGTGCAGGAGAAAAAAGGCCATTTCTGAATGGTTCTATAGGACGTGACATTACATCTTTTACATTACGGCCTTTTACCTGCTGAGGACTAGTCAGTTTTAGAGGCCTGAGGATGTTTTAAGAGCACTTAATAAAATGGTCAATCAGGTCATGCTCATGCACTTGACCTCCAGTAATCAGAACCACCGCAGCATTTAAAGGGCCAATGAACACTCAGCTGCTGCTACTTTAACCACCTGACTCTAGGCTATTTCCCTTGTGTTTGTCATCTTGTGTGACCAGACATTTGACAGCATGAAGCCTGATTAGTATTCTGGCTGAGAACCAGACACTTATACAGTAAGAGACTGATTGAGTAACTTGTAAAACAAGCAATAATAGTTTGTTTGGTTTTGATATACCATTTAGATGCATCTAAAATGAATAATAGCTGCGTCCGATATCTACTCTTTTAGGCAACAACTCTGCAGGCAGCATTTTTCACAACCTACTGAAATTTATTTCAGACAAACTTCTGATGCAGTGTAATAGTTTAATGATCTACAACAAATAAGAGCTTTGGTGATAGCTACGCAAATATTTATTTCCTAGAAATCACATTAAAATTGGAAAAAGTTAGTTAAAGACATTTGTTTATGCACAAACTGACCACCAACTAAACATTTTTATTTTTAATTAGCTCAGCTGTCACAGAATAGGAATTCACAGGATAGTGGAATATCATAGGCAGTGAAGGGTACATCTGTGCTTCCATCAAAAGCCGATCAGATGACTGTATCACAGTTGACAGGATGTCACATTAATTGGTTTCGGACATGCCTTGTTGCTTTCTTTCTGCCGTATGTTGCTTGTGGAGGCCAACATTTTTTTAAGATTACTGTATATCTTAATATTTACTGTATATCACAATAAAAGGTTAACACGGAAAAAATTGAAAGATTGTAAAATGAAAAAGAATGGATTAGTACATAGCTATATAATAATTAATACAAGACACTTTTTCACTTTTACACAAAATATTACACAAACCTATACAAGAAAATATCTATGTAAGAAAAATATACAGTTCTGTTTGCAGAAATTCTCAAAAAAATCAAAAGTGTAAATAGCTTTGTGTTAATCTGATTGGAGCTAGTGATTTATAATTGAGTTTTGAGTGTAATATGGATCAGACGTCAGTAAAGGTCTGGTGTGAAACTATAAGGTTTGCAATCAGCACACTTGAAGCATGTCACACAGACAGACCAGAGAGACCAAGACGCTTGTTTCAGTCTGCCATCTATCAACATCAGGATTGACTGACTTGCTCTTTGAGGGGCATTTAAGTCTGCCTGGCTAAGCAGACTGTTGCAAAATGAATCCCTCTGGGACGGTTCTCCTGCATTTAGTACATGACATTTTTGTGTCGTCTGTGTGAGTGTGTTTGAGAGTCTGTTGAAACCTGCTTTTGACACAATTGTGCATCCATACGTGAAGTGTTTTCCTTTCCGAGCTCAGGACACCCTTTTCTTGTATTTGACTCGGTGTGTGAACAAGACTGCTAATGCAGCTGCGACAATGCCCCTTTCTCTCTCATTCATTCAAGTTCAGCGCCTCTGAAATCAGACCTCCAGAAATTGCATCAAAGCCCAGTTCATCAGACATGGGCAGTCATTATATGATTAATTATAAATGCGCCGCTACCTAAAAATAAAGTAGTCAATAATTCACTGTGATTCAGTACAAATTCAATATCAGATTTCATCTCCGGGCCTTGCAGTCAATAACTGGAATGCACATGCAGATGCATTATCTTCTGTTTTATTCAAGGAACTTGATAAAGGGGCAAGAAGCATCAAGCCCATTCAAATTGAGGCATGTACCTCTTCAGATTGAGTCAAGTGGATTTTAAATTAAACCTAGGGTTTAAATCTTTCATAATTCAGCTACATCATTTTTAAAGAAAATATTCACTGTTTTGGAATATATTAACACTATATTGAGAGTGCTATGTACCTTTAATTACACGGTCATATGAATAAGAGCAGCTTTTAATTGAACTATTTTCTATTTTTATATATTTTAAAATGTAATTTATTCTTATGATGGTAAAGCTGTTTTTTAAATTTTTATGTGCAGTTTTTATCTGCTATTGTGACTATTTTAACCACGGCTGTTTTGGTGTTTGAATAGCTGGCAAACAGGACCAACGTATAAAAGCTGGTAAAGCAGCTAACAGTTTTATTTTTTATTTTTTTTGAAGCTGGTTGGAGTCATGCAGTGCTGCTCTTTTCAGAGCTTTGCCGTCATGCCACTAACACAGCAGGTCAGTCTGTATCTTGTGATGGCAAATCTGAATTTTCAGCATCATTACTCCAGTCTTTAGTGTCACATGATACTTCAGAAATCAGTATAATATGCTGATTTAGTGCTTAAGTACATTTCTTCTTCTTATTATTATTATTATGTTGAAAACAGTTGTATTGCTTAACATTTCTGTGGAAACTGAGATACTGACTTTTTTCAGAATACTTTGATGAATTACATATTTTCTTAAAGACTCTTTTGTAACAATGTATAAGTCTTTACTGTCACTTTTATCAATTGAATGCATCATTGCCGAATAACAGTATTAATTTCTTTAAAAAATTACTATTGAACATTGTAGTCTGGACCAAACCTGAAGAATACATCAAAGTAACTGTTCAAGGTTTGTTTCAAAAGACTTCAAATGGCTCCAAATGAGCTAGCTTTTATTGACTGTCCTATTAAAAAGAACCTGTTTATAAGAGTAATTTCTTTGCACATCAGATAGAACATCTCATGCTGTGTTCATTGTTCTGTGCACTCTGTGCACAAGATCACATCTGATGAAATCACATATGAACACATCCAAATGGCATGCTGTCTAGCTGCTGCTTTTGGTTTGAAAATTACTTTGTGCCTGTCTAAAGAAAAGCAATTTTTCTACCTGTCTAAATGTATTTGTTTTGTTTGCATGTTTAATCATCCATTGCATTTGCAACTAATTTAACCACAGTCTTAGATGGTTTGGTACTTGACTGCATATAGCATATGAAATTTGGTGAAGCTGGTTGGCTGACATGCCTTCCCTCACTGATGAAGGTGGTTAAACTCATGCAGTGCTGCTCTTTTCACTAGGAGGGTGTGCAGAACAGCGAAGAGAAAAAAAGCACCTGCCATGATGCCAGTACCACAGCAGGGCCTCAGATCAGTCTGGATCCTATCCTGTAACAGTTTTTCATGTGCTAAGAGATGCTCACGGCTTCACTTCAATAATATGTGACCTTGAATCATTTTTCTATAGCGTTTCTTCCAACACGCTGAGTTGTATTGCCGAAGGTGACCCCCTACACCTGTCTAACAGAATAAAAATCTGTGTTGGTTTTTAACATATCAGCAAGCGTAAAGGTCAAAGCAGTGCTTGTGGTGTTTTTCTTTAATGGAAGGCTCCATGGCTCCAGCTGATTTGTGATTTTGTAATGCTAATGGGTCTGTCTGGAGGCCACGAGTACATAGCAATTTATATCAAGCAAAATAAAAACATGCTCCACACCATTTGTTCATGCTTTCAGTTAGCAACAACTCAGCACTTCTGCCTCAGGTCTGATTTGATATGCGAAAGCCACAGAAATGAAGAGAGCAAGAGAGAGAGAGAATGCATTCTTTAGTGATAACCCCTGGTGATGTCATGGGTTCCCAGCCAGTGTTTGTCAGGTACTTCCTCTTGAGTACACACAGTTGTGTGACGCTTTTATCGCTCACTGGGTGGGATAAGACAAGTGTTCATCTCTGTTCCCAGGCTTTGCTGTGCATTTCTCATCTCAACAGCTGTCGCGTTAACACTGCGTTCTGCATCTATAGGCCGGTCAAAATGCAGTCTGACTCGCTGGCAGCTGCGTTTTAGCAGAACGTCGATTGTGACGCCACTTTTCAAAGAAAAGTGAGTTTTATGGGCAGTTGATTAAACATTTTCTATTTATTTTTTGCAATTCTCTGTAATTCCACAAGGTCAAAAATGTAGGTATTTTAGGAATAGACTCAGAATAGACTCGTTTTACTGTTAAATGACAACAAGAAGTGCTATCATACTGTACATGGAGAAATAAAGCCATCAGCATTTCTGTTATTTTCCATGGCAGCATTCATTTTCTCTTTCAACTCAGCTCAGTAGATAAATTATTAAAGTAAAAATTATTTTTAACACCAGCAAATAAATACTTTATGCATTTATACTGATATTAAAATACAGCAGAGGGTGCTGTTGTGATGTGCACATTTGCCAAGTTTATATCTTCATGCAACAATAAGCAAATCAAGGTTTCCTGCTCTTAGAGTAAAGCATAACATAATTTTCCAATTTTTCTTCACTGACATTTCTGACAAGTCTTATTTGAGACTTCAATGCTGTTAAACAAACCAGTCAACTCAAAGATCAATCGCAACAAGGGTAAATAAGTAAATTACAATTAATTTAATTGAAATCACCTATACCTACAGCTTTGACAAAAACAGATTAAATTGCAAAAAAAAAAAATATATATATATATATATATATATACATACAACACTAGACTAGACATGGATAGAATTAAAATGGGAAAAAATCTAATTATAATGTTTATAATGTCTACAAAGCACTAGGAATTATATTGTAAATGATAAAAGAGCAGGGAGCAGGTTAAACATCTGCTATAATATAAATATTTTTAGATGTAGTTACAGAATCCACCAACAGAGCTAACAAAACCCATGGTTTCTGATCAGATCACAATACAGTTGAATAGTTAAATAGTCAGTTGAAAATATTACCAGGAATTAATTTTTTAATTCAATTCTCTGAGCAGATTTGAAGTACTTAACTGAATCTGGCTCATGCAGTAATGGAGCATGACTTGCACAACATCAATGAACACTTGCTCAAGATATCTTTCACTTTGGATTTTCGTTAAGCTCTCATTTTTCTAGTACTTTTATTGCAAGCGAGACATGAAGATCTTGATGAAGAGCTCTCTACTAACACTAGCTCTGCGGACTTATAGTGCCCTGGGCCTCATAAAACGGTAATGAGAACGCAGCCTTGTCTGCCGATGGGTGGAGACAGCAGCACACTGCACTTCATAAAAACACTGCAAGAAAAAAATCTATGCACTGTCGGTTTCATCAGAATAGTGTGAGATGTGAAAACCGGGTGTGAGATTTGTTTTAATTAACTGTCCTTGTCTGTTTTGTGCTGCAGGGGCACTCACTCTAAAACACAACTGACTAGTCTTGCACCTCTAGTAGGTTTATACCTGACCTACTAAAACAGAATAAATTATCTCCACTGAAGCCTGCCTGCACCAACAAGACACATTTTCAGAATAGTGTTCTGGGTGGTTATATTTACTTAAGGTAAATTTGAGCTAGGTAATAGATGTTCAGTATTCAGGGCAAAGGTGATTTATTTTGAATGAGGCATATGGGTTGTGTCTTTACCCCTGCAGTGAAATCTTGGGAGTAGCTTTCACACTTTGAGGAAGAGGGTGGGAGAGCTGTTTCTAGCCTCAGCCACCTCTGGAGGAAAGAAAGATATTTATAACTCACACAAGACACAACACCAGAACAAAGAGTATTATGGTGTGACCTGAAAGCTATTTTTCGCATGGTGAGATCACACTGAAGATTAAAAAGTTTGGGAAAATTCCGAATATTGATAAACTATATGTATATACAGCATCACCAAGGGTCATAGGATGAAGAATGAGACCTGAAAGCATCTAATCTCACATTTAATAAATAATTAGCTGTTTTTGCTATTGAGAAAGGAATATTGGCAATTTGTGGAGAGTCGCATATTAAATAGGTTTTATTACACATGGCAGGGTATTTTCAATTATGGTGCAGTCACGCTGTAACTGTTATTCCATAGTGTTGTTGCCAGTGCCATGTTTTAGCATTTGAGGTACAGGGTCTCATAGGTTTGTGTTTACATATTTTGTGCAGTGGGTTTGTGTTTTCAGAGAGCATGAAGCTGAACTGAGTTGTGTGATAATGTGTTCCTCATTCTTGCTCCTAGGGACATGTACAATTCAGGTCATGGAGCTCTCTACAAATGAATGGATGAGTTGAATTAGGTAAGGTAGATAAGAGAGACATTGGAAAATGTGAAATGCTCAGGCACCCCAGGAGTCAGATTGAGAAGCTTTTAAATGCAGCTCTTAAAAATTTCTTGTGTACTACAATTACAATGTTTGGAGTCTTGAATGCTGTCCAAGACTGCATTTATTTATTGTGAAATATGATAATACTTCTAAACCAAGAATGATTTAAGCCATTACTCCAGTCTTCATGATTCTTCAGTAATTCTAAAAGGATGATTTGGTGCTCAAAGAACATTATTATTATCAAACAAATGGCAACAGAATTTTTGATGCAAAAATATTTTTATGAAAACCCTCATACATTTTTTAGGATTCTTTGATGAACGGAATGTTTAAAAGACCGGCATTTATTTGTAGTTATAGACAGTCCCTTTTGATGTGTTAAATCCATTGATAATGAATAAAAAAACAGTGGTGTAAATGTTCCGTTTGCACAGTTTCACACTTGAGTCACACTTTCCATAAGTTCAAAGAGATATGAAAATGTCAAATCTGCTCTTTTGCGTGGAAGAATTCAGTTGCAGTTTTTACTTTTTTAAAAATCTAGTCTATTGTATGTTGGTAGGAATTCAGTGAAAAAAAAGAGGCTTGTATATAATTGTGTAATTCAGATGTTTACCTTCAATTGGGATTCTGTTTTTTTTTTTTTTTTGGCAATATTATTCAGTAAATCTCCAAAATGCATAAATGTTTGTAGAATATTTGATTTGTATTATATCATATTCATTTTACAAATGCAATTTAGAAGTAAATGCACTGAGGTGGTCATCTTCCCCTTTCGTATCCTATATAGGTCATTACTTTTTTGGGCCTCATGTTGTTTCATCTACAGTAGGGCACCAAGTAACCCAGGACTGCCGTTTAAAAAAGGTGTGCAATCCTGTTCTTACTATGATTTCAGTCCTAAGGATTGTGCTGTTTGTCATGGCTCTTGGGTGTTTGTGCTCCATCTGACTGTTAATGGAGACAAAAGTGAGCATGCTGCTGAATAATCACATTAAGTGAGATCACACTGATCTGCAGGCTTGTGTCAGAGAAGAGGAACCATACTAAGATACAGTACAGGCCTGAGGACCCAGGGGTTCATTGAATCCATTAATAGCCTGATGTAATCCTCTGGTGACTTGTCTCACTGGAGCTCAACTCAACTTTAGTAAACGTTTAATACTTTTTTATCCTTTTGAGGACAGTCCTAGAACACACTTGGGAGAATTGTTGCCTTGGTAACCTGAATAAAACCTAAAATGCATGTTGATTCTACATTTTTTTTCATTTCAATCTGTATGTAACTAAAGTTTTCTCTTCTAGTTATGCTGCTGCTGAGCACTGAGACTCCAAACCAACTTGTAGGTTAAAGGGGAACCAAACAGCATTGTTTTGATGCGGGCATAGGTGGGCGTGCTGTTGGCTGATGCACACAACTCAAAACACATATCACACTTTCTCAATATGAGGGTGGTTACCAAAAAAGTTGTCTGCAGTCTTTTGCTCCTGTGTGGGATGTGTCATATTTCTCTTACTTTAGTCTTAATTTAACCTCTTTCATCAGTTCATCATGGAATGAAAAATAACACAGTAAAAGCAGAAATGCTGGAAACAAATATGTGCCTCATGTGCAGTTTCATCAATGACCTGTGCTGTTTTTTCAAAGATATTTGAGGAAACAGCTAAAGGAACAGCTTTTATTATAATGTTGTTGTTGTCAATAGGACAATTTTTACAAATTATTTTATTTATTTCAAATTAATGAAATTATTGTTAATTAAAATGTATCATTTATATGTAAATAAAAATGTAAATTAAATATCTATCTTTTTTTGTTTTTTTTAAATGAGATATTCCGGTAAAAGTATTTGACCTTCAACTGTCTCTGCCAAATCCAGAACTTGGACTGGCAACAGCCCTTATGTGGACGACTGAAAAATATTCCAAACATCAAATATAAACTGAGAAAATACTGGAAAAGAATGTGGAAGAGAATTGGACACAGCTTAGCCTGTAAACCTGCCATCAGCATTATTCACACTTCACATATTTCTCAAGGACTTTCTTCAGAAAGCTGAGCCCCTAATGCAAGAAAGATCCCCACAGCAAAGAGCAAGAGAATTCAAGCCATGCGACCTGTGAAAACTTGCCCAAAGCCACGTTAGACTATCGGTCAGCAGCTTTTCAGGTCCCAAGGCAGAGAGAAAAGTTCTTCTTATTAGTAGGGATATAACGGTATTGTAAATACCGTCGTACCGCAATATCAAATTTTTTCGATAATACCGTGGTCGCGTGACTCGATAAAAT
>JAUMHE010000318.1:3150558-3160627 GCA_032359235.1 Enteromius mattozi
ATATATATATAAATTTATGGGAATAAATATATATAATTAGTAGCCAAAATTGATATAATTGTTTTGCGTTAAATAAATTTTAATTGCAGTTAAATTGAATTTCCAAATCATATTCTGTTTTAGATTTCTGAATCTGTTTAAACTAATTTTCATGTTTTATTTAGAAAGATTATAACTGTTAAGATCCATACAATCATCTCAAAGATGCTCAACCCTAAACATTTCTTCACTCTGTAGCATCTTTTTTGCCCAAGTTTTGATTTTGTGCATCTCTGTTCACAGACATGATTCCGGCGGTTCCCCATCACAGAGTCCGTAACCTCCCGTACCCAGTGCATGGTGCACCTCTTCCGGCTGACTAAACTTTGAGCCCTGAGCCAGCGTCTGGCTCGTCATGTTTCCTCTTGTCTCCTGGGGCTGTGAGAACAAGGAGCATTCCTTTATCATCATCATCACAGCATTATTCAGTTTCCCGCCATACTCTCACGGTCACGTTCCACCTGGCTCGAGGGTTTCCATGGAAACGGTGCAGACTGACAGCATGCAGGCAGCGTGTGGTAGCGTGTGAGTGGGCACTGGGAGGTGTGGGGAGGAGCCAGTTCCCCCACTGCAGCATCCAAAGAGCGGGGATCTCTCTTTCACGCACGCACACACAAACAACACACATCTCAACATCCTCCTTACTGCAATCAAAGACCCTCTGGACCGAGTGTGTGCACCCCCCCTGCTAGGAATCCTCAGTGCCTTAATCAAGCAGTGTTTTGTCCGTCTCTGGTGAATCTCAAGCCAAAATGTCTTCTAAGCTGCCTTCAGGCAAACCCACGTCCCCTTTCAGGAAGAGAGGCAGCCTACAGTACACAGCCAGTGGAGGTAAGTGTGTTTGTTCAAAAACAATATGGATTTATAAAAGTGTGTGTGAGAGTGTGGTAGAAATTTAATGGAAACGGAGAACACAATGTGCATTTGTATATGTAAATTTCATATATTCAACATATTTTCATGTAAGTTCCATCTTATATTTGACCCTTATGTGTCAGTTGTTCAGGAGAGTTTCTGTAATCCAGCTTCAGTATAATGTTGAAACTTTTATACCTGTTGATATAAGGAAAACTGTTGCAGCCTTTCAAAACTATGTTCTTTTTTCTGTCTCTCTCTCTTTCTTATGTGTCCCAGCAGAGCTAAACACAAATACTTTACATGAATGTTTTTCTCTTTGAAATGGAATAATAGCCCCTGGGTCTGTATTTGATATTTCTCTGATGAGCAGAAATAGGAAGTTACTGTATTACACATCATTTTCTTAGCCATAATCACATTGGCAGTACTTAGCTGATTGCGTTTGCGACCACAACGCCTCAATTCCTGAATAAATTTATCCAGATAATGTTCCTGATTCAATTGCAAGAAAGCCAGACGAGGCAAATCAAACATGCACCAGTTACGGTCTAGACCACATCCATAAAATGCATGCAACACATTGTCTGTGGTCAGGCCAGCGTTGCGTAAGGCTTACATAAGATCCGATCCAAAAACCACTTCACACCTCTCTCTCTCTCTCTCTCGCAGAAAAACTGTGATTTTATCCAGTGCTAGAAGCACAAACACATTACTGGAGTGTTGCATGTATTCATTAGACATTTGTGCCTCTAATGTTGTGTTTAAAACCTGAAACAGTGTTGTGGAAAGTGCATTTATCTCTGGCTGAGTGCAAAACCAGACTCATTTGACTTTCAGGGGCCTGAAGCAGGAAATATTATCAAAAAGCATCTTCGCCACGGCTTGGCATGTGGCAAATTGCTCCTGTCTTTAAAAAAATGATGCAAAATTGAAACCACACAGTTCCAGACCACCACAGTTATAGTCTGGCACAAAACAGTTCTCTTTCTCTCACACGCACACATGCAGCAATAAATTATCGCCAGAGCTTTGCTTTAAATGAAAAGTCCTTTAAACAGCATTTTTAGAGAGACTACAACATGCAATATTTAAAATTCCTCTCACATTTCAGCAGCAATCAAGTGTCTGATTACTGAAAGCCTGCGTCCACTTTTACTGTGGCTCATTCTTGACATGTTAATGGACTCTGAATGTGCAAATTCATGGTATAATTTAAAACCCCAGTTAAAGGGGAAAAAGGATGGATGTTCTATTTTGTTTCTTTATTTTTTTATTATAATTATATTATAATACAAAAAAATATATTTTTTTATTATATTTATATTATAATTATATTTTAATTTTTTATTATAATTCTTATATATATATATATATTGTTGTATTATTAAAAACATTTTTTGATTTTTGCCATAATTTTTCATTATCATATTGATAGTTAGTTTTTTTTATTCTTACAGGTTTCGTAAAACATACAGCAACATGGAAAAAATAAAGCAAATATTTTTCTTTGCATTTACCTCACATATTAGAGCCTCTAATAACATACTTTGAATAACCTTTGACTGACATTCTGTTTAACCCCCCCAGCAGTCAATGTAAAATGAAAATGCTGTTTGCTTTGATTATATTTATAACCGCTACCTGATGAGTGTTTGGCTTGAGGTCTGTACACAGAGCTCTTCCTGTTATGTCACTTGGGACCCTGTCTGTGTTACATTATGGTCGTTCAAATGTTTCATAACCTTTTCTTTTTTTTCGTTTGATAATTAAGGATGGAAAAGACATCCTTACTGACCTGAATGACTCTGATTACTGAATCTATTCTTAAAAGCACAATTGTTAGTGTGCAACCAATTTTCTCTCCTCTTCGCAGAGGTAAGATGAGAATTTTAGTGTTATAACTTGGTCGCAGTTCACGTTTCATCCTCCAGTTTGTTGTATACCACACATTAGGTGTTGCTATATGGTTTAAACTTGACCCCTGTGGCGCCTCCCTTTCATTTCAGTGTGGTATGGAAGAGGAGGGATTCTTTAAAGGAGCCCTTTTACTGCCTCCCCCTCAGCCACCATCTTGCTACTATTTAGAGTTGTTTTTTCCAAATCCACCCAACCCTTTACTTCCCAAGATTCCCAGGGACTTCACCAATGAGGTAGGAAGTTTATGGTTTCTTAAAGTCCCTTGTGCTATTACAAAAGGGTAGTTAGGCTCTTAATATGTGTAGGTGTATACAGAATGTACTTAAAACACCTAAACAGATGTTTAGGGATCGACTTATGCTCAGTTGTTGTGAAAGTCTGTTGAAGGAACGAGTTTTTCTGTGAGCGTGCAATCCGAAGAACAAACAGTTTTACTGTTGTCCACTAGGTGGAACTAGCAAGACATTTTTCCAAGCAAGGATATTTCATGCTCGATATACAATATTCATTTGCTGTATCTGCAGATTATAAATTTGCTTTTTTTTTACCTACTTCTCTTTGTTTTGTGGAGTATTGTTGTCTATTGTACAATTTAAATTAAAAATAGCTAAATTTAACAAATAAAAAAGTAGCAACTATTGAAACTAATGGGTAAGATTAGCTTTGGTGTATATCTTGCTTTATTCAAAATGCTTTATACCAATTACAACAAGGAAAAAACCACCCAAAAATGAAAATTCTGTTATCGTTTATTCACCTTCCTCTTGTTTTAAACCAGTATGAGTTTCTTTCTCGGTTGAACACAAAATAACACATTTTGAAGAATGTTTGTAGCCAAACAGCTGATTTACACAGTATGGGGAGAAAAATAGTATGAAAAAAATGTTGAAAGAATTTAAGTTTTTAGGTGAACTATCCCTTTAATGCATTCGGCATAATTTTTTCTTCATATTTGGTTCTTACTACACTGAATGTAAATTGTTATAAGTTTGTATTAACAATAGTGTGAATTGAACATTAATCTAATTAATGTAATTAAAGTATTGTTCACTGTTAGTTAATTTTAAACTAATGCTAATGCTGTATATATAGACATATATAGGTGGATTTATTTATTTATTTAATATATATTTTATGTTTATTTTAATTTATTTCCACTAAACAAAGGCCTTCAATCGCAGGAAAAAAATAAAAGCAATTGGTCTCCAGAGGCTCACAAAAACCTCATCAGTGCCATCTTTGTCTCTTTTTCTCTCTCTGATGTTTCCATCAAAGCCTTTTTCTCTAAAAGAGGAGCAGGATTCAGGGATGCTATTGTTCCCTCTGATTATGATGAGCAGAAACAGCTCTCAACCCCTCTGGATACAAGAGCAGAATCATTTACACTCTATATGGATTTCTATGGGTTTAAGCAAGAAAACAAATTGCATACTTCATCCACAGTAATGCTTAGCTGTTATAATGTTTAGTCCAGTATAATGACGAAAAAGTATCCTGACGAATGTTTAAGTGGGCCAGATCTTCTATCAGTCCTGTTATCCTATACTAGTTTCTTTCTGTTAATAATAAAATCTGCCATGACCTCTATTTCAGCTTCCAAGGGAGGCTCTGTTTCTCTGTCCCTTTCTCAAAACATCCTCCAGCGTTTTGCATGCACTGCAGTCTGACACGTCACGGAGGTGAAGGACAGGGGGGTTTAGAGAGGCAATGTTTAGCCCAGTCTGTCACAGAGACAGCAGTGATGCTGTTGAGCTCCCCTGCCCCTGAAGACCAGGTGGTACGGTCCAGCCATGTTTCAGGGATATTTAAATGAGAGGGGGATGACAGTGGCTAGCCCAGACAGCTGGCAGGATCGAGGAAGAGGAGGGAGGGGAGAGTGGATGCTTCGGCTGCATCAGCTGTGTTTACTGTATGTATGTGGGATAGATTGAATCACAAGACAATGTGTGTGTGTGTTTGTGTGTGAGTGAGTGAGTGAGCGAATGAATGACAGGCATGCTTTTCTGGAGATGTGTGGTATAATTGGTTTAGAAAGTGTGGCTTTGTGTTTGGTACATGTTCTTTCTTTTATTCTGTCTGTCTTTTATGACCTGCTTTGGGAGATTTCCAGCAATATTTCGCACTATCCTTTCCTCTGAGATGTTTATTTCCTTCTATGTCTTTTCATTCTGTTTCTCTTCATCTCTAAGCTCTCAGCTGTGTTGCTGTCAGCTCATGTTTTTCCCTTGGGAGTCATGGACTTGTGTGTGTAGCTGAAAGATGGTGTGTGGATGTATTGATTGTCCTCAGTATTGTCCTGTTTTAAAGGTGTTGTGGTCAGCGTTGTGTTTCACAGATGACAGATTAAGTGGACAGTCGAAGGAGTGGTTGAGATGGATACTGCTTGGATGTGTTCTGTGTATGAGATTGTGTCTGTTTTAAAGGAAAAGAGGTTATGAGGCCTCCAAACCCTACTGGGAAATCCAGTTTAAGCTTGTCGATGTGTTTTGGTTTCTAAAGGTCCACACTGGTGGATCTTCTTGGGCAATCAGCAAAAAAGCTACCAAGTTTGGTTTAGGATGACCGGTTGGAAACCAGCTACCGTTTTTCCAAACACAACCATTTTCCAACAGGAAACATATGGACAGGAGTTTATTATTCTAAATGGAGCACTGCAAGCTATAGTCATGTGATTTCACGTAAACAATGAATGTGTTTCATATTTATATATTCTCTGCCATTTCTAGTTTAATTTACACCTATCTTGTAGGGTCATGCCAGGTGTTAAGTGAGTGAACAAAGGGATGCAACATTAGGTTGCCATAGAGACAGGGACAGAGACTGAAG
The DNA here is from genome assembly GCA_032359235.1 of Enteromius mattozi. NCBI lineage: Eukaryota > Metazoa > Chordata > Actinopteri > Cypriniformes > Cyprinidae > Enteromius > Enteromius mattozi. The sequence goes on from JAUMHE010000318.1 coordinate 3,156,199, forward strand.
TTAGTGATGTAACGGTAATCCTCAGTGTGGCTCGGTTTTGCTCAGGATCTCATGAAGTATGTCACTGTTTGCGTTAGAACCAGCTGGTAATATAAATTTAGATCACATATTAGGTATTGTTATGTAAGACGTCCCTCAGCTTCCCCAATGATGTTTGTATAGCCTATTTCTGCATTTATGGAACATATGAGATGTTTCATAATCAGAACTACACTCTACGTATACACTACACTACTAATGTTTTTGACTGCACTTATTTTATATACTGTATAGTAAAAAGGGTAATATTGTTAAATATTACTGTAAAAATCACATGAGATCCTAAAAGATTTTTTTTTTTTAACTATAGTGTACATACTAGATATTTAATAGAAAGCAGAATTAATCCAAATAAAATGTAATTAATTGAAAAACATTAAACATTAAATATGAAGCAGATAAATGCACAAATATTACACATCTTTCAAATGAAAATGAGTTTGTTGTTGGATGGGATAGTGTCTAACTTACAAGCCTGTCAGTGGGTCTGATCTTTGACCTCATCTCCTGTGTCTTATAGGGCACTGGTCATTCTAGTGTTGCTCTTATCTCTCAGCTCTATATCTCACTACAGTGATTATTCTCCTCTCCCATTCATAAATATGTGACATTTATAGACCCTCATTCCAGAATGTTTACCATCAGAATCAATAACTTTTGTGCTTTGCTGTTTATGTAGTGATCCTATGGACCCTGTGAAGGGGTTGGTGATTATGTAACAAGTGTGAAACTCCCTAAATAACACACATGAGAAGATTATACACAAGCCAGTGGATATACAGTGTCTATCTATACACACGCATGCACATCAAAAATCCTGGTGAAATCTCTTGCTATGCTTTTCTTTATGCTTTAGCTTTCTTTCTGGTGTAAAATGTGTAGGCCGTGATCGTGTGGAGGTAGAAGAGAAGTGTGAAAACTAGAGCGTGATTTTAAGTGTGTGAGGTTGTGCATCTCATGCTGTGTCTATCTGTGTTGTGTGCTAATGAACTGTCATTGTCATAATTAGTCAACCCATCTGGGCCTGTGAAAAGGCCACACATATTTTAGCAACGATTTCATTTCCTAGACAATCCTGTCGTTAATTACCTTCAATAAACTCGCTGATAAGTATGTTGCACATTAACTTGGGCAGAACAGTAAAACAGGGCCTTATAAAGCGTTATGTAAACTGCGGTAAAACGAGGGTTAGTATAACATGACTCCATTCAGGCAGCTATGGGCCACATCCACTGATACTAAACTTTAAATTATTCAGTTCTCCTACTCTCGTTTGTGTTTGAGCGCTGTGGATAATTACACGGCAGTGGTTCGTAATTAGTACTTGAGTGTAAGCAGGCGGATGGCGATTCCTACTTTGCGCGGGGAGAATGCCTGCATTACGTCGAATGGCATTGTTATAACAAAGTGGTTGTTATTGAGGTTATGAATAGGAATCATGGTTAAGCTCTAGAAAAACAACAGACGTCAGTCCCTTAGGGGATGACAGTGACTCAAGTTTGTTTATTGAGAAAGTATTGTATCCTCAAAGTCTGCTGTATTTAGAAAGCCAGCCAACGTGTTTTATTTACTCAAAGTTAAACCATGATTATTATGTCACTGTGCGATTCATTCAAATAAGTCTGGAGTACATATTTTGATCTTTTTTAACATGGTACTGTATGTCAAGTTTTCTGACATATTTTTCTTTATTTTAGCACCTTTATTTTAAAACCTTATCATTTTGAATTGTTTAGACTTTTGGTATTGGTAGAATTTTCAAATGTTTTTGAAAAAAGTCTCATCTACAGTAGACTGTATTTATTAGATCAAAAATGAATTAAAAACAGTATGGCAGTACATCTTCAGTGTCACATGATCCTTCAGAAATCATTCTAATAGGCTGATTCAATACTTATTATTATTATTATTATTATTATCAGTTCCTGAAAACAATTGTGCTGCTTACTGTCACTTTTAATAAATTTGATGCATCTTTGCTGAATATTTTTTCTTTACAAAGAAAAAAACAAAACATTCTGACACCAAACTTTTGAATGGATTTGTACATGAAAAGCAACATTTTGTATAAGGTTAAAGAATTTTACATTTTAAAGAATTAAGAATTTTTTGCTTCTTACTTGAAATTCATTTGAACCATGTTTTATTTAAAGTTTGGACTTGTAACCCAAAGGTCGCGGGTTCGAGTCCCAGGTTCGGCAGGGATTGTAAGTGGGGGAATGAATAACCAGCTCTCTCTCCACTTTCAATACCACGACTGAAGTGAGACCCTTGAGCAAGGCACCGTTCCCCCAACTGCTCCCCGGGGGCGCAGCAGCAAAGGCTGCTCACTGCTCCGGGTGTGTGTTCACGTGTGTGTGTGTGGTTGTTCACTTCTCACTGCTGTGTGTGTGCACTTGGATGGGTTAAATGCAGAGCACAAATTCCTAGTATGGGAAACCATACCTGGCCACATGTCACGTCTTTCCTTTCCTTTTTCCTTGTTAAGGATTTTCTTTTTTGCTAAATATTCTTTTTTTTCATGTAGTGCAGTATATATACAGTCTAGTGTTAAAGAAGTCATTTGGTTTCAGTGATATGAGTAATTATTTAAGGGAAAATCTGTAAAACCAGGAGATCAAAATAACAGCGATTAACAAGCACATACAGTACATTCATACAGATTAAGAATTATACAGCAAGGGATTTAAACTATGAGAGTAAGTGATTATCCTGCTACGATAAAAAGCGCTTCCATAGACAGAAAAATCCTTGTGTTAAGAGTAGCCTTTCTTGATGATGGATCTCTCTCAGTCTTAAAATGAGAAAACCCCAAAGAGTTTCAGCTATTTTGTAAAACAGTGATGAATATGTCAATATACCAACTGCTGAGCTCATCACATGATTTCAGGATGAATTCGGGTCCAGTAAACAGCCATTATCTGTATTCTGACTACTGCAGATCTGCTGTAGCCCACAGACTAATAGCTTGCTCTGAAATGCTGCTACTGTATCTGCATTAGTATTGCAAAGTATTTTTGAAATTCTGCTGATGGCTGTAACTATTTACTCGGCCCGTTTCCTGTGTGCTTTCACAGTGGGACGAGATGTCCAGTTCTCTGCAGTGCAGGGGCTAGACGTGGCTGCTTAATTATTCATCAGGCTTATGAATATTTGATCAAGCATCAGAGTTTAGGAAGATTGATATCACTCACGGGAACTATGGAACTTGAGCAGAAAGTTTAAGCTTCATTTACAGTAAAGTGAAAGTGTTTGGAAGCATTTGTTTGTGAACCACAACATTGTGACGTTAAAATATTTCTAATCTGTGATAGCTTTGAATATGAACGTAAAACTATATTTATTAATCATAATTTGGCTTCCACTATATTGGGAAAAAATCTAATTTCGCGCTTGTTTTCTTGTGAAAATATCTATAGATCCTTAATAAAAAATTTATTTTAATTTATTATGCTTAAAAAGATTCTCAATATGATTTTATTTTTATATTTTAGAATAAATAAGTAAATAACAGTTTTTAAATTGAAATAATATTTAACAATATAACTGTATTTTAATCAAATAAATGCAGCTATGGTGAGCATATTAATATCTAATCCGCTTCAAGTAAATTAATCTTTTTTTAAAGATGTTTGGATATTGATTGCAGTGACCTAGAAGTATTTGGTCTATAATTGCCCACAAGTTAAGTTGGTATGCTAATACTGAGGCCAACACATGCTCACATACAAACTAATGTCCTCCCACCTAAATGCGTCATTGTTTTATGAGACAAACAGTTGTCGATCTTCAGCAGCTTTCTGACCCTGCCTTTTTCTGGACGGCAGAAAAACAACGCTAAATAAAATTTCTCACAATGTATTGCCATTTTCCTCAAATGCTTTTCTTCTGCGAAATCAAAATGTTTCAAAAAAGGGAAGTCAGTCACGCCATCTCTGTTGAAATATAAAGATCTCTTTCTCATTATCTTCCTAGTAGATCTCCGTGTTGGTCGACACCTCCTCACATCCCAGTATTCTTTGCCTGGCAACCCTGTAACCAAGCACGGCCACATTGACCTGCGCACATCCATGGATGGCAAATACAAAGAGATTGCAGAGGTAAACAAAGCGGCAATCACAATAATCACGATGCTTGAATGCATTTTTGTTGTTTGTTTCTGCTGTTATGTAAATGTGCGCTTAATTGTGTGCGTTTAGGAGCTGTTCTCCCGCAGCCTGGCGGAGAGTGAGATGCGGAGCGCTCCATATGAGTTCCCTGAGGAGAGCCCTATTGAGCAGCTGGAGGAGAGGCGGCACAGACTGGAGCGGCAAATCAGCCAGGATATAAAGTACTACATACTACATCATTCATCATGAAGCTCGGCCATTGACAGTAGTTGTAGTGCTTA
>JAUMHE010000318.1:3172846-3200765 GCA_032359235.1 Enteromius mattozi
TTTAAAAATTGCAAAAAGCATTTGCCATCTGCTTTTCTTAATCATTTTGCTTAGTGCTTTTGTCATTAGAGTTTTTAAAAATATGCCACTGGACAGGTCACTCTGAGAGCAACTAATGAACTTTTGACTCAATTCTTCTAAGACATACCCCTTTCTATACATCTCACTCAGGGTAAATGTGAGCTCTAATGTGCCCTAACATCTAAACCTTACTTTGTCATCTCTTATCTAAAATTCTAAATTAAACAGAAGATGCTAAAAAAAATTGGGCATGATGCCAAAAAAAAAAAAAGACTCATCAGGGAATCTTCGGTTATGCCAACCGTTTACAAATCACAGCCTGGTTTCTTGCTTTGAAACTACATGACATTCTCCTTTTGTAATATCTTTGAGATTCCTAGTGGAATTCCAGACATAAACAGATGCATGAAGAGCCATTCAGGGAGTGACAAAGCCACAGCCCTGAAACCTTTCAGTCTAATAAAAGTAGTTTGGGTATCTTACTTAAATATCCAAACAAATTCATGAAGCAATTATCAGTCTCCCTACAGTGTGGCAGCCAGTGACGTTTGGCATGGCTGTGTGTGCTGACAAAAGAGCATAAAGACTACCTAGAGTGCCAGCCATGAGTTGAAAGGCAGACGTCTTTGATATCGATCTCAAGCTTGGCCTTGTTTTTCACACCGAGGCCCTTGGAAAGACACAGATGCTGAAAGACGAAGCGGTTTCCTCTCTCTTTCACCTGATGCACCACCGTCCGCTTCGCTTCACTTGCGTCAACACATCTTGACAAGAGGCCGTCAGGTGCATCTGCAGGGACTAATTTGATTGGTCGCGCTTCACTTAATGCTTCCAGATCAGATAACATCAGACGCTCCGCTAGGGAGATGAATCCCACTGAGACTCAAAAGATGAGAGGGACCTATGATTCTTCCCATATGCAGAGAAAGAACAATAACTAGGACAAGTGAACCCATCCTCTCACAAAAAACTAGAAACAGTGATTTTCATAAATCTTAAACGGCCACAGGCTCAACACCATCAACTGGCAGCTTCTTCACAAAGCCACTGTGCTCCAGAAGCTTAACAGGCCAATATGATTATGAAGGATTGTTATAAAACTGGTTTAATAACTGTAAGGCTGCTAACCCTTCATTGGCATGTTTGTAAAACCTCTCCAGTTGCTTTGATCCTGTTAAATTTATCCCAGGATCAAGAGGTTTTGGACAAATGCACTGGTGTGGAATGTGAGAAATGCATTTGGGAATGCATGAAAAACAGGGTTTATTAAAGCTCTAAAATACTGTAGTAAGGTTGGAATATGAAAGGGCTCACGATTGTCTGTTCTTAATTCCAGGCATGCTATGTCTTGATATAATGCTAATCAGAGCAAGAAAACACATGCCAAGTATGCCATGGAGACTTCAAACATTTTCTGCATTTATTTTTTTACTTGTTAAGATATGTTATCAGTGCATTGAAATACTGTGGAGGGTCAGTGATGCTCCAGGTGCATCGTTTACTGAAGGACACATGCTCTGGGCTGAGCAGGATTGTATGCTGATGAGCACGCCCCGGTCTTATCAAAAGACAAAAAAACAAGTGTTAGGGGATTTACTAGATTGCCCTGAAGACCCTGTAAATCCCACATGAGTCGCTGCTGATTTTATGAGACAGAGCTTATATAAAGGAAATGGCGCATGACCAGGAAATATACTCTAATTTCAGTCAGAGCTTGTTTTGAATGACTAAAAAAAATATAAAAGTGACAGACTCTTGTTTCTCAGTTTGAAAGTGTTCACACTTCAGTCATCTATAACCAGCAGAGTCAATTGTGTGTATAAGAAGGTTAAGATATCAATTGAGATTTGTTTTGAACTTTTTAGATATAAAATATAGAACATTTAAATATACACATGTGTATAATATATAGCTATATAAAATTTGTATGAATGACAATCATAACAGAATATGCTACTTAAATGTTTAAATCATTTTTGTGTGTGTTTAATAAAATAAATGATAGAATTGGTACTTGAGCCTAACTGTTTGGGCTATAGTGGTACATGAAGCAAAAAGGTTGAGTTAAAACACCTACTTGGAGGAACAATATCCAAGTCACTTTAAAGCATCATTAATAAAATCCCCAAGAAGTCCCTCTACAAAACAGTCCCTTGTGTTTCATGCTTTGTCATTTATAAAATGCCACTAAAAATACCCTGGCCAACACTATTTGTTTTTGAAAAGCTGTCTGAGCTTCCTCTTTCTTGACGCCAGTACAGTGACTAAAACACAGCTTGACAGCTTCACCAGTCCCCGTTATCTTCAGTTTATGAGTCTATAAACGAGACTCTAACAATAACCGCGCGACTGCAGCATGTAACCAGCCACATGGGTGCTCAAACTGCAACACTCAGAGTGTTTAGATTGAACCCAATGTACTTACCGACTGTAGAAATGCCAAGTTTCTCACGTAATCCCGTTCAGTGTTCAATATTTCGTTTAAAACGCAGAGTCTCAGGCGAAGCTGACGGTCCGAGTCCTTGCTGCTGAGGTCCCCGTTTTCTTGTTGACCGTCCTCCTCGGTGTTTATTTCGCTCATTTTTCAAAACCCTTAGAGAGAGAAGTCTCCAAACAAACAAGAGTACACGCCAGTTGTGTGAAAACTGATGTGAAGATGTGATAATTAATCCATTTAATCCGTCGCGCGCTGCACGCAACCTCGCGCCAGGATGCGGCAGGGCAAAATGTTATATTGAAACTGAAGAAACTTCTGTAAAAGTAGCAACGCGCAACATCGAAGTCGACCGCAAAGCAATTTGCATCTCATTTAAACCCCATCCGTTTAAAAGGTAAACTGAAGAAGTAGCCCACCGACTGCCTGCAGCGTAAATGATGAAAGTGACCAGAGGAGCGAAATGATGTGGAAAAAAGGGAGTGCACGTGAAACGATCAGCAACCGTGAAATCACTGGCAAAACCGTGCAGTAAAAGCCGAAGTAGCGAGTTCACGAGAGCTCAGTGTGGACTACATGAAAAGTGAGACGGTTGTGGGAGCTGAAGAGAGAGAAGCGAGTCTGCCACTGAGGGACCGTCTGCAAGTTGCACCGCTTGAACAATCACGTCTTCAGTTTGTTGAACTGGTCCCTTGCTATCTTAAGATCTTTTGATCTTTGGCGTCACGTTTGATGCATTCAGTATTTATTTATTTAATATTTCACACACACAAAAAAAAAGATTTTTTATTAAAATTATGTTCATTAACATGTGATGAAGACTACACATATTTTCTAGATTTTTTTTCATGGAGAGGGTCGCCCCTTCATGGGCTCTGCCATGTTAATACCAAATGATCGGCCATGTACCAGCACAAAACATCAGTAATAAATGAAAATTTGTTAGGAATTAATCAAATTTTCATAGTATGACACAAACAAAACAGTTTTGGTGTAAAAACCACAGCTGTTAGTGGTACATCAACACGTATGCCAATAGGTGTCAGTATATCTAAATCTAAATCTATTTATAGCCCACTGAGACAAATATGAGCCAGTGATGTTAACAAAGGCTGCCTCCAAATAAGCATACTTCCCCACTATACAGAAGGTGAAAAGAGTATTTAAAAGGAGCAGTGTGTCTGAATTTACAGTATTCATAAAACAGTAGACATAAAGTATTTGCAATACTGCAATATGAGACTCTTTGCATCCTTTACCATCCCATGAGGCAATGGAAGAGGAGTTTGAATGGCCGAGTAGCAACACTAGAACTGTAGGCCACATGACAATGTCAACAGTAGACTACATCTGTAGTACATAGTACATGCCTTCATCATGCTATATAAAATGTGCTTTTTATTTTGGACACAGCTCAAAACACAGAAGTAAGCAAAAATGTAACTTTGTTTTTACATTTTGTCAACAGAAGTAAACATAAATACTCATATACGATTAAATTTAATCATTAAAGCCATTAGAAATTGATTTTCATTAATGGTTACATGCCTAAAAATAGTTACAGGCCTAAAGGCTTGTATATGACTAATTCTAGTGAGACAAAAATATAAAAATATACTGTAGGCTACCATTGTCTGCGCAGAATTGTGTCATCCCTGCAGTTTAAATAGATAGTTCATACTAAAAGATAATTGTGTCATTATTTACACATGTCATTCAAATTCTGTATAACTTTCCTCCTTCTGTGAAACTTAAAATATATTTTGAGAACTGTCTCAGTCTTTATGTACACGTAGCACAACTCAAAGGTCACCAAAACTAAAATATATATGTTCTTTTGGGATTCACAGAAAAATGAAAGTCATAGATACAGGTTTGGACATGAGGGTGAGTAAATGATGACAGACTTTTCTTTGGGGCTGAACTATGCCTTTAATGCTTGTTTGGTCTGTCAAGTTTTTGTTCGTACTGTCTGTGCCCTTGAGGTGATGCTTCCTCAGCATGACAAACAGCCATCAGAGCCTGTCCACATCCTGTTTACCCCATCACAAAAGACTAAGTTCTCTATCTTTCTATCTCTCTCACAAAACTTATATGGCCACCAAACCACCAAACTCAACCAAATGAATGGGCAAAAAACGAAAAGGGTAAGAATGACTCGTTGGCCTGATCTGAATCACTATTGCTCCGCAGGAGTCTTTCAGCCCCGGGCATTTCATAGCTGTCTGACATTTGAGAGGTGTCAGTAACCTCTGGTTCTGCTTTACTTGGCTTGAGTTCTGCCCACACTAACTGTACATGCAGCTTATAATTTGAAAATCTGTGTTTTACCAGTAACTTAAACTAAATATATGTGACACAAAGATAATATTATAAGTAGGTCACTTATTTTATCACAACTACAGCAGCAACCCTAACCATTTAAGCACACTGCATTCGTTCTGTGAGACTGAGCGCCATCTTGTGGCAAGATCGAACACAAACGTTACAATAAAAAAACACGATTAAATATTTAACAAATAAAAAATATTAAATATTTAAAACAAATAAACAGATGTTTTAGCCGACGGTTATAGCATAATTCTCTTTTAAGCACGTGCTTTCCCGCGTTAATTCAATCGCACGTGACAGACGCGACTGTGGAAACGTTCAATATGACGTGATAATAAGAATGCAGAATCGAATCTCAAAAGTTTCAGGGTTATCTTTTCATCTTTACCTTTTAATGTATTTAAAAACGCTGCAAGTAAGGTAAGACCCCACATATTCTTGTTTTTGAAGTGAAAATATCAAATGCATAATTTTCTGTCTAAATGCCAGTTTGGAACATAGGCTACACTTTCAGTCAAAAGTATTTACTTTGCCGCATATGCAAAAGTTTATTATTTATGAATAATTAAATATTATTATTTTACCAAAATAAGAGGGATCCTACAAAATACATGTTTGTTTGTATTTTATTAGTACTTGCCTGAATACGATATTTCACATAAAATACGTTTACATATAGTCCACAAGAGACAATAATTGAATTTATAAAAACGAACACGTTCAACAGTTTGCATATACATGATTCTTTATCCACGGATCACGGATATATATATATATATATATATATATGTGTGTGTGTGTGTGTGTGTGTGTGTTTACAGATTCTCATTCTGAATATTTTCTGGCAGCTTTTGCTGATCAATGCCCCTCTTCAGTGACAAAAGTCACAATGGCCCATTCAGCACTTTGGCTGGTGTTGTTGCACTGGATGGTCCTGCACTCTCCAAGCAGGTGTAACAATTTAACCAAAGCCGATCTGCAAGAACTGGAGAAGATCAGCACCTGGGTCATCACCCGCAGCTTTCCCTGCAGCGCCACCTGTGGGCTTGGCCTGCGCACTCAAGAGCTCTGCAGTACTGGGGGAAACAGAAAAATCTCCAGCACTTCCTGCAAGATGAGGACCATCCGCTGCCTAGACACCTGGCAGTGTGGACTGAAGACCCAAACAGCATCTGCTGGTCAGCGCCTGGTGCTTGACTGCTTAGAGGAAGTGATGGAAGCCATGGGCCGTTTTGCATTTGTGGTGTCTTGGCGCTTTGCCGGTGGAATCATCACATCTGATGACTCATTATTCAGCCGCTATGAAGCCTTGAGCTTGGACAAGGTGGTGCTAGACCCTCTCAGAGAAGAGGATTCTGGGACATACCGCTGTGATGTACTGGATACTGACAAACGAAGAGTGAAGAGAATGTATAAAGGGGTGAAAGTGTTATCACCCAAAGAAGTGAGTTTAGACTTTGCTAAGGGTCTAAATCACTGGGAAAACCCAGAGAGCCTGTTTCCTAACATAACGACCACAGGAAACCCGTATCCCATCAGCATTGTCCGAAACATGGCACTGATAAGCGTGTCTATATCTGCTGCAATGGCGTCACTCACCCTTCTGCTCTTGTGGGGTTTTTACCGGATAACACTAAGAAGAACCGCTCAACTTTCCCAGAACAATGTTTGAAAACATTGCAAAGATTAAAATGTTGAATGAAGTCAATAACCAATATCCCTCACAAGTCACTGATGAATAGAAGTGTTAGGAATGAGTTTGACCAAGTCACAAATGCGTGGGATTGAAAAACATGTTCAAACTATCTGTGCACTATTTATAGAGCGGAGCTGTTAATGAACTGTTTAGAAAAAAAGTTTCACTTTCACATGTGTTAAAAAGGTCAAACAGGTCAAGTATAATCACAGCTTCTTAATTTGGATGCCAGCAAATGATGCTTAAAATATTCCTTAAAGAGATGGTTTACCAAAAATAAAAATTGTCATCACTTGCTCACCTTCAAAAGTCGTCCCAAACCTACCAAAAGTGTTTTCTTCTGTTGAAGAACTTTGAAGAATTCTAAAATATCTTGTGTTTAACAGACAAAAAACTCCTAAAGGTTTGGAACAACTTGAGGACGAATAAATGATGACTGAATTATTATTTGTGGTCAAACAACCGTACTTTAAAACAATGACATACATTATAACAGCGGTTGATAATTTAGTTGACAAAATTAAATTAACCATTACGATATTCAGATTAAAATGCATTTCAAGCATGGTATGTCCTTCAATTTAAAGTATAAAATAAACAATACAAAGGTCTAGATAGATAGACAGAGTTCAAGAATAACAAAAACAGGAAATTGTTGAGAGGATTTTGAAAAATTATTTAAAAATTGGATAGGCCTAATGTGTGTTTTAAGGGAAAAGTGTTCCTATTTAAGAGGAACAGAAGAGCCTCACACGCATTTAAATGAACTGGTATTTTATTCAGGATGTTTAACAGGTCAAAGTGTGCCCACACCTCAAAAACAAACTCTCTATCAAACAAATAAACCAGTGAAAGGTGCTCTGTGAGCGCAGGAAAAGTCCACAAACACTCTACAACTCAAACTTAAGGCAGAGAGAGGACAAACGTCCACCTCCCACAGCAGAATGTGACATCAGTAAAAACTGGAACCATGTTCAAAACCATTCAGAAGCAGGAGTGCTGTTCCTCCATCAGCACTGGATTAACAGCAAAAATTCAGAGATCTCCTGCACTGATAGTTTGTGAGCACTTTAGCACCAGTGTGAATAAACTCCTTTATACACATTGGTGTAATTATTTCTTTAGCTTTAAGCAAGTAAATATAGACCCCGAAATTCTTAAGACTAGTCTACATCTGGGTAGGTGAAAAAAAAAGAATTACAAACTCTTGCAGGCAAACAACACAACAGTCATTCAGTGTGTATTTAACAACATGACGCGCGCATGTTTGTGTATTTTAAATATACATGACATTACAACTAGCAAAAGGTGCACTGTTAATCCTTAAGAAGAAAAAAAGTCCTTTTTCCTCATTCAAATAGAATATCCTCACATTATATCAAGGATGCAAGCCAAAACCTACAGAAAAATAGGTGAGATTTTAAAACAGACACTATCATTATGACACGCTGGTTTCATGATCATTTTCAGCATGTGAGATACAGCAACAAGAGATACAAAGCAGCCCAGCCTGTGATCTGCTTCTTGTAGACAGTGTATAATTTCATCAAGCCATCTTTTATAAGCGATAACCATGAAATCACCCACACATATTCCCATTCAACGATAGCAGAACTGAAACAAATAAAGCAGCAAAGAAAATCAAAATACAAATTCTCAAACTCATTCAAGCTCTTCTGACTCATCCAGCACACAAAAACATGCAACAGGCCGACTCTCAAACAGCATGAAAATCTCCAGCCATTATATATTAAAAAATAATCATAATAATTATAATAATACACATCCAGACCTAAGACGATCACATATTGCTCTAAGGATAAAAAACACACCATTCAATCACAATTGCATGCTACTTCTATTTGTAGCATTCTGGGATACAGTAATTGTTATTTGAGATAATATTTCTCGAGCAGTATATTGTGTTCAACAGCCGTTCAGCTTGAGATCTAACAAGCAATTCCACATACAAAAACTTTTCATGCTGTGTAGTCACCAAATCATTCAATCAAGCATTTATATGAATCTCAGATCATTCCAGGGCAGCCAATCCTAAATGAATGCAACTTCCAGAAGCCTCTTTTAATCTTCAAGATACATTCAATTTGGTCACAGAAAGAAGACATATGGGTCCTGATTGTAGAAATATGACTCATTCACTGTCTGGAGTCTCACACACTTCTGAAAAATCATACTTGCATCTTGCATTTTTATAAAGTCAGCAATCACAAGTAACATGCTGATACAAGCAGCTTCCAATAATGCAGACTGATTGGAACCATTATGGAATGAATATTCTGCTACAAGTTTATATGTTAACAGCTTAATAAAGTATAATTAATGCTGTATGAAAGCCAAAGCATCCACAACCAAATAACATCGAGAATCAAGCCCATAAAGCCGATCAAACATGGTGCCTCTTTGGTAATATAAAAATTTTGCATTGAACATTTCATCCCCATATTAAAATGGAAGACTCAATCAAATTCAAATCCCTGAATAGTGTCGTTATTCTCCTCAAGATGCAAAAAAATGTGGCTTTTTCAGCAATAAGCCCCTTTATTAAGAAAAACCACAGCGTTAGCACCAAGCAACTTCTGAATCAGTCAGTGGCTAAAACTACCTATTAAATAAAAAACAAACGCTGGTCCGTTTGCTAGAGTTTGCTTGGTCTTTGACATCAGCTGGTAAAGTTTCCTGGTATGTTGATGAACAATTTGGTTTGATTGGCAAATGCATTCATGATGTTTCTGCTGGTATATAAGGAGGATCCGAATGTAAGGCAACATCTGCAGCTCTGGGGGTTTGTGTGAATCACATTCAGATCAGACTGACTTACGAAGCCCCATGTTTTCCATTGCCGCTGAGATCTTGTATGGTGAGCGCAACAAGAAAAAAGATCCAAAAACAGGAGAAAAGTATGGATTTTCAAAACATCCATGTTATTGAATAAAATGGAAGTTTTCAGTCTTTTTTTTTTTTTTAGATGTGTACAGCAGATGTGGACATAAAAATATGCTGAGACAGGGCTTCTACAACAAACGCTAGCAAACTGATGATCCACCTCTGCTGATGCAATTAAAATCAGTTATGGATGCAGAAGATTTAACTAGCTTCCGTTCAAGCCCTTTTTTGTTACAAGTGTCAGAGTACTAAAATATCTCCATTCCAAAATGTACAAAATCTGGCAACCTAAAAGATGGTTGCCTTAAATCTTGGATCCTTGAAGTAAAAAAGGAAAAGCTCAGGGATAAAATGAGCACAATCAGGGTGTTAAAGAAAAAGAAGCCCTTAGATAAAACTTTTAAAGTTTCTTTCTATGGATTGAGTGCGGGTGGAGTCGTCATCCATAAATAGGTGAGTTAGAGCATGAAATGGGTGATGTAGGATCCTTCAGATGCGAGGAGGAGCAACGGAGAACGTCTCCTTATGGAAAAACAACCATTGAGAGAGTGCAGCAAGTTATCGAGTCCTATCGAGGCCTATCTCTTCCCAGTTTTCATGTATGATGGGATGCCTCCTCGTGCGGTCAGCCCCTCAAAGCGCTTGTAGGTGTAGTTGATGAACACCCAGTCTTTACTCTTCAGATCTGCCTCAGTGTGGTTGGACACAGGAGCGACTTTAGAGAAAGAGAATAAGATGTTTTGAAAAACATAAAAGCAACAAAAATGTCATGTATTTTAGAAATTGTTACAACTAACTAAAAACAAACCTGAAGGCTGGAGGATGTCTGAATCAGGAAACTCGTCAAAGTTGGAGGTGTCGTCAATGCTTTTGATCTCAATCGGAATAGCCGCTGGTCTCTCCCTAGGGGAAAAAATTGAGAAGCATATTGAAATGATTTCTAAAACATCATATCACATTGAAAACTAAAATAAATGCAGTCTTGGTGAGAAGAAACTTAAAAAAAAAAAAAAAACTTCCCCAAACTTTTGAATAATAGCATAAATGTGTTTGGTGTGCAAATGTCAGGCACAGAATTGATTACAGATTGTATACAGATTTAAAGAGCACAGTGCATGGAAAAATGTACCCCACAGTGACTGCAGTGTGCAGATTGTAGCATGATGAATAAACCAGCATTAATACAAACCCCAAAATTACTGTTTTATTCCTAACTGATTATTTGAACAAAGACATTTTTACTGGATTAAATTTAAAAAAAATAAATAAGCTGGTAAAAACCATTTCCTGAATGATAACTGAATACCACGTGCTGAATAAAACATGCAATGCGACAAGGTCATGTGACAAATTAAGCATATAACTGTTTAAAATATTTATAATTACAACACAAAAAATATTACGCATTAATAATGCAAGTAAAAATGGATAATTTCATTACTCAATACCAGTTTCATCTGTGTGTGATGACAGTTTACCTGATATGGTCATAGTCCACTCCCTCAAAGAAAGGGTTAGTTTTGATCTCCTCCACTCCAGTGGCTCCAATCCTGTGTTCACCCTCACAGCAGAACCTGGTGGAAATCAACAAAACATTAGGTGAACACTAAAACAGACTGCTTAAAATTAACCATGTCTCATGTAGGTTGGCAGTATGGTTAATGAAATGCAAAATGCATTGGATTGAGAGAAGAGCTAAGATACAGTACAACAAATTGGTACAGAATCACAGCAAAAAAGATGAAAAATTCTTATAAAAAAGTGGGAGAAAGGTAATCAATGAGAATGCTAAACCTGAGAATCAGATCCTTGGCCTTTTCTGAAATTGGGACCTCAGGTGGAAATGTCAAAGTTTCCCGCCAGTTCATCACTTTCCTGTAAGTTTCCTGAGGCGTCTCAGAGCAAAATGGAGGGTAACCTGAAAAACACCCACACAAACACTTTAGACATAAGCAGTATTAAAATAAACATACTTGTTTTATTTATTAAAACAAAAATCAACTCACCTATCAGCATTTCATACATAATGACACCCAAACTCCACCAATCACAAAGCTTGTTATACCCATTTTGCATAAACACTTCTGGAGCAATATAGTCAGGGGTTCCAACGGTGGAGAAAGCCTGGAAAGAAAAAAAAAAAAAAAAAAAAAAAAAAAAAAAAAAAAGATTTTTTTTTTTCTACTCTCTTACCTCTGATGCAACTAAAACATAGTGAGATCTAATGGATTACACAAGAGTACATCGTAACCCTTCTATGGTACTTCTACAATCATCAATTACCATTTTAAGAACACATTAGTTTCACAATAACTTCCTTAAAACACTGGATCTATCTGTACCCACCCACTGTGTGTAAAACAGTATTGGGTCATGAGGAAACTCTTACCAACTGTCTCCTGTTTCGTTTCCATGTTTCTGCTTTCCTCTTTGAGTTCATGTTCTGGAACGCTAAAGAAAAAAATAAATCAAAAGTTACTGCCACAGAATCAGCCATGCAGCACCTTCATTATTTTATCTACAATACCAATTTAAATGTTCTGGGTCAGTAATTGCTTTGTTTTTTGTTTTTGTTTTTTTTCCCTAAGAAATTCATTGACCAAGTATGCGTTACATTTAAACTGCTGAAAAGACATTTATAATGTTTTTAAAAAATCGATTTTAAATAAATGCAATATTGATAATAAAAAAAAGATTCTTGAGCAGAAAATCAGGACATTAGAATGATTGATCATGCGATTCTGAAGACAGGAGTTATGAATGGTGATAAGTCTTACTGAAGTCACTGGGAAGACTGTGATTAAGGTTTCTGTAGAACTCTGTGCGGTGAGCTTTCTTCAAACCAGTGCATAGGCCAAAATCAGACAACTTCACGTGTCCCTGAAAGAGTAAAACAATGTTGTGAATGTGATGTGAATGAGAATCACTCATTTGATCAAATCTACATGAACCTGCGAGGAAGATAATTGAGTTTGATTTTTCTTTTCAAGTATTTTTTAATATCTGTTTTTACCCTTGAGTCCAGCAGGAGATTGTCTGGTTTGATGTCTCTGTGGATAAAGCCCAGCTGGTGAATGGAGTCAATAGCCAGCACAGTCTCAGCAATATAAAACTGTGTGGCCTCCTCTGTTAAAGTGTCTTTCTTCATCAGTAGAGTCATCATATCACCTGGGCAAACACCGGCATGTATATATCAGTCATCCTTAGGAGGACCATCTTTTTGATTGTAATGGTGTCTTTGAGATGATCTGACATCCTGGACTCACCTCCAGGCAGAAACTCCATGATGAGGTAGAGGTTCATCTTATCCTGAAAGCTGTAGAACATCTTCACCACCCACAGACTGTCTGCCTCCACAAGGATGTCCCTTTCTGCTCGAATATGGCCAACCTTGAAGAGAAAACAGAGACCTGTTAACAAGACAAAGAACCTTAAATGTCATGTGTGGAGATACACGACTCCATCAGTGAAGACTCACCTGTTCTTTCTCAAGCATATCAGCCTTACGCAATATTTTCATGGCATAAACATGCCCTGTGTCCTTCTTCTGAACTAACCGCACCTAGAGGAATTAAGGTAAATAAATTTATATAAAATAATAAATTTGCTGAAATATCACAAACTACACTATCATTCTGTTTTTTTGTTTTATGAAAAAGTCGCCAAGGCTGCATTTAATATTACAGTAATAAAGTAAAATATTGTTACAGTTTAAAACAACTGAGTTCTTTAACAAAAAAACTCATACCTCTCCAAAAGCTCCTCTGCCAATCACTTTGAGCGACTCAAAGTCCTCTAATCCAAGCCGTGTTCGTTTGAGACGAAGAAACTCAGTTTCTTTCCTAGCATGCTCGGACCGCCGAAGACGCTTCTGCAGGACCAGAAAAAGCAGAAATTAAACTGACCGATCACATTAAATTACATTCTGAACTTCTGTGTTTTATTGTTTCACAAAAACAGCATCTAGATCAAGATGTTTGTATATGTAAGCAAGGAAATACTTTCAGAAAAAAAGAAAGAAAAGACCAGCTCACCTCATCATCACCTAGTCCCTCTTGATCCATGACCTTCTCCAATTTCTGCTGTCTGTAACAGATGAAGGATAACTCTTAGACATGTGATGAAACACTAATGAGAGGCAGAATTGCTTCATCACTTCAGTGAAAGGTGTGGTCCTCTAGGCTGACATCATTTCAAGAGGGACGGAGCAGGCCGTCTAAAAGCACTCCTGGAATTTGGGAGGTTCTTAAAGAAACAATGGACGATAACGACAGATAGTCGTCTCATTGAATTCACTCAAACCTACAGTATGTGAAGAATTACATGCATTACAAATGCTTAGTGATTCATTTAGACTTGCCTTACCTGTTCACTAGAGAAAGTTTCAAAACTTAATTAGAGAAACTATTGGAAAAATCCTAAATATTTCTTAATTATTTTAACTACTTTCTGGAAAATGGAAAAGTCTGTACCTAAAAATATTTCTAAAACAAGGAAAAAGTATTTTGACTTTTTGGTTCTCACCTCATTTCCCTTTCCTCGTGCTGTGATATCAGGTTGCTATAAAAATTCTCCAGGGTCACTTTGGCCATGGTGACCCGTTCCTTAGTGTGGTTGCTCATCGAAGAGCAAGACGTCTGACTTGTCATCGCCATGGTTAACTGGACAGGAAAACCACGTTGCATCAGAATGGACAAAATTAGACATGTTTTTAACTCCAAAAAGGATATAAAATAGTTTAGGTTGTTTTGACACTTCGCAAAACAAAGCTCTGAATCTGATATGGTTAGATATAATGCCTCACTGTGTTTAATCTATGAGAGGGGTTTGCCACAGAGCCCCAAATACTACCATTTCTTTCCGTTACCAGATTCCCAGGGGCTTCTTGTGAAGGTGTTTAATGAAAGGCAGCATTTAACATCAGCTACAACATATACACAGCAAGCCACAGTTCTTTAATCCTCCACTTCCCTGAAACTACGCCTGTAAGGTCTAACTGGCCCTTTGTTGCGCCTTGGCCAAAACAAGCATTAAACACTGACTAAAAAAGTACATTTGGCTTTGCTCTGCTTGGGAATTCAAACAAACGCTAAATTTGTCTTCTGACTCAACTTCCACAGCTGATGTCACTGAGACTGAGGCCTGAAAGAGAAGAGCTTGCAGACAGCAAGGGGAATTTTACTCCGAATAAATCGTATGACTAATAAAATGAAATGAAACCAAACTGACAACGAAAATCATAAGGGCATAAACAGGTCATCTGATAAACAACACTTAATACTAATAAAGTCCATCATAGAAAAACACGACATGCAGAAAAACGAAAACAAACAAACAAACCGTAACGTTAAACACGCACACTAAAGTTTGCCACTGCAAACCACCGGTATTAGTGAGTTTGTTTATTTAACATTTAAGCAGTTTTACAAGAAAAATAAACTCTAATAAACTCTTATAATTCTAATAATTGCAGGCTTAAAGAGAAAGTATACACAAATACTATTCTCAGTTAGTAACTGTTAAGACTGTCAGTCTGCTAGCAGCAGCCGCTAACGTTAACTGTCTGTTCAGACTCATCTGCTCTCAAATCCAAGTGTGAAACGGCTGAGATCCAGCTTCATTTGCAATAAGAGCTCAAGCGACTTTGGCAAAGTATAAACAACTACTGAAAACAAACTATTACTAACTTGTAAACTACGTGTTTGTTGGAAATAATACTTGTTTGCTTACCTTCCACTCGACCTCAAACTGACTCGAGCTAACGTTAGTGGACGACGACGGACATTATTTCCTTCTTCCGGGTTTGTGCTTGAGTGGAAAAGGGAACAAAACAAAAGTCCCCTTTCTGTCGTCTAAAATTTAATTTCTAAAATTGTAAGAATATCATCGGCCTTTCTTTGATTAATTGACCTACTGAAAACAATTATCATTTATTTCATCTATACATTTTTATACAAAAAACACATTTGTTACAAAAAACAAAGCCTGCACACTGATTTATTCTTCAGATATACAGTGAAATGTAAAACCAGTACCACTTTTGTGAAAACAACAAGAACAACAACAACAAAACTTCTGTTTATATGGTCAAAGAATAAAAGCAAAGAAAAATTAAGGGACACCGGGCTCATTGTCACAATAAATATTTCTTTGTAAAATGTATTATTATACGTTCTTGACAAAAACATAAGGGGGAAAAAATTATAAAAACAATTATAGGCTGTATTTGCTATATTTAAACAGTAAAATAAATACGAACCATAAACACTGCAATAAACAGTGACAATAATTATGAACCATAAATCACTAAAAACAGTGACATACAAAAATAAATTAAAAATTAATTATTATAATTCATAGAAATGTATAATGTTATAAAAACACATATATCAACCTGCCACAACCTGACACTAAAAAAGCACTAATGTCAGCATATATATTTTTCCTGAATTCACTTATTTGTCCAAATAATTTAATACAATAAATTGTGATATTTGAATTTTAGTTTCAAACTCAGGATTCACATATTCTGGTTAAGGGGGTATGTATGAAGAACTTAAACAAATAAATAAATAACCGCTGCTGTGGTAAGATCTGTGACAGCTGTTCACTTTGAAATTACCACCCGAGGGCGCTGTTTTACAAAGAAGTAGGGACTCTAGATCATCATCCAAACCACAACATGCTGTGACCAGTGGTGCAGAGTGACCATGGCCTCATGACAGTTCAACACACACCCGGACAGATGAGCTACAGGGCAGCAGAACTTTACACTCTCAGAAAAAAAGGTGTAGAGGTTGGGCTACAATAGTATTACCCTGAAGATAAATATTAATATCTAAAGTGTACATTTCAGTACATAAGTATCTACACATCGGTTACACTTCAGTAAATGATATGTGTATACCACTATTCAAATGTTAGTACCTTTTAATAGGGTAGCTACCACAGTGACAAATTTTCTAAAAGTGTACCTGTGTGACAAATCGCATTTACGTAAGAAATAGTTGATTCCAGATCATTGAATTATTAGAAAAATAATAATTTTCTAATAAAAATAAAAAAATTCTACTAATTCAACGTGAAGTGTGCATTATTTTTCAGTCATTCTTGAGACATGGGACAAAACAGGTCCTGCAGGTGTAACTGCTATTAAATAAAAAAATACAAATATTTTCAATTTTAAATGTTATGAGGGATTATTAATAGAATGTATTAAACACAATTATCACCTGCAATTCAATTTTCTCATTATTATACTATATCTATGACTCTTATTGTGCTCTGACTGCATCTAAAACAGTGTGTCCACAGAGAAGGGTTCAATCATTCATATGCTATAAAATGGATAACATTATTTTTTTATTGATGAAAAAAGCTTGTTTTATCAAAAGCAGCACTTAATAATGTCTCTTATCAAAGCAAGGTTGCTTTTCAACAACACGTGTGTTTCATAAGATTTTAAAGTTGCGTCCCCACTTTTTGTCAACATCGCTGTCAGATGGGCTCTGCTAAGTTTTATAGTTTTATAATATTTCAAATCCTAATGTTAATATTTCCTGTGTCGCAACACCATCTTCCAAAATCTCAGGAAATTATTTGAAATGTTTAGATCATTTTATTCTCCTGAAGCAGGTTCAATTAGCATCAAAAGAAAAAAACAAAATGGCTAAACTACATGAACTTTATTTGTTTTGTGAAATAAATCCCAAATTTGTCAACACCGTCAGATGTCAACACCATAAGATTTTGTGTTCCAATGATATATAAAAATACCTAAATGTGACTCTTGAATAAGAGCTCTATGTACAATAACATACTTACTGTTTGTTGTGTTAGTTTTAATACATGAATTTATTGATCCTATGTAGTATTTGACAGTTAAAATAACTACAAATTCAGGTTTGTTTAAAAAAAGAGAAAAGTTGAGCATAGCTCAGTAGCTTAGTACATATAAGATTCATATGTGCAAATATATTTCAAGGTAGTGAGTGTGTGTGAAAGAGAGAGCGGGAGAGATAGAGTATGTGCTTTCCATACATAATAAAATTTAATTTTGTGGCAAAGCATGGTAATGAGCTGTCATTTTTATCATATTGAATATTATATTTATTTGTTTGGCCAGTATCATTGTGGACTTTGTTAATTTTGCTGTTGTAAGACCTTTGAAATAATAGAAACCATTTGGCAAAGTGATACAGAAGTGTAATGCAGTCAAAGAGCTGCCTGCCAGATTCAAGCATTCAACGCCCCGTAGTATAAATTTAATTATTAGATACATGATTCTTATTATGCTTATGAGAGAAACCTGCTTTTAGCAAATGTAACATGCCAAGAAAGTTGTGCAAATGAAGATGATCCTTAAATAGTGAGGATTTGAAACTGCTAGGTTTCAAATCGGTATCAAGGGGGAACCTGGGTCATTTACCATAACACCCATTTTATCTGTTCATGTTAAATGACAGCCTGCATAAGAACTGCGTGGGAGAATTAAAATATCATCTTTCATTGCACGAAGAACACAAATAAGTAAACAGACGAGTTAATAAAGAGTTGCTTTGGGGGATTCTGACTTAAAGGGTTAGTTCTCTTAGTTGAGCTGTCTCTTCTACAACCCTGCTGTTTGTCTGCTAAATGCTAAGTAAATGAGCTCCCTTGAAATTCCTTTGCTGTTCTGCCTTACAAAGCCAAAACTGTAAAAATGCAACAGCAGAGGTGTGTCCAAATTCACATATTTATGCACTATTCTATACTATAAATATTGTGAGTAGCATGTTCACAATGAAAATTTAGGGGGAAAAAATTCAAATTCCTGGATGATGCCTTTAATTAAACTGAGCACATGGCTCAAACTATAGCTGTATGTATGTACACACAAAGAGAAAAAAAGAGAAGTGAGATTCATAGTTATCTTACATGAGAAAGTGGGTGAGACAGACTGGAAGTCCCGCTCTTTTTAGAAGGCGTGGCTTAAACTTCCCTTACTAAATGTTACCACGTTTCTGTCTTCTGTCTCCCTCTTTCATTCCATCATCTGTATCAGATGACATACTCAAGGACCATCTAGGAGTATCAAACCATATTTTTTCTCTTTTTATATGTGCTGCGAGACCTTTTTGTTCACTACACTGAAGATTGTTAAATAAAGTATCAAAAGGTAAGAAAACTACATTATCTCTCAAATATTCTCTCAACTGTATGTCAGTACAAAAAACATAGTTAAGTTGTCTAATGGTTATATAGAGTCACTAGTTAATAATTCATTTGTTTCTTGATTAATTGTTAGCACCATTCATGAGGTCCTCTCTGAAAAGGAAGCAGAAAACCACGTGCCACAAGGCATATAGCTGAAAGCGGCAATAATTCATGACAGAAACAGCTCAGAGAACAATCACACAATTGACTGTAGGATCTGTTTCTCCTACACCGCGTCTCTATTTTAATCATAGTAGAATTATTGTATATTTCTCATACCGTATTGTAATGGCTGCTGTTGTACAGACTAACATGCATATACAGTATATCTAGATTCTGACTTAAACTTGAGTATCCCTTGTTTACAGTGGCACTTGCTTGATATGGATTATAAATTGATATATTCATTATTAAGCATTTTCTCTCTTATACTCAAATACTCTCACACATGTCATATTCACAGAATTTACAACAGAGGTAGACAGGATGTGGGGTGAATAGAGATTGAAGCAATGGAATAAGACTATTATATAATCTACCACATTTCCACATGCAGTGGTTTAATTTTTCACATACATTCAAAGCTTCAAAAGCCACTTAACTGGTTTAAAATGCGTCATACCTGTAGGATTTCAGTTCCACTTTGACATAAAGGTGTTTGACGTCGCAGTATGTAATGGTACTTTATAACCGGTTATATCGTTTCAGTGAATTTTCTGTCAGAGGCATTCCTTGAAGGGTCTGTTCTTGTAAGATATCACAGAGTTTATCTTGAATTGGATCACTGATATTGTTCAACTGAATTTCTCAGAATTTGACATGTCTTAGGCAAGTTACCAGAAAATAACAGTAGATTATGTTTCCTGCATTATAATAAGGCCATTAGACTATATAACATTTAGTTTTTTGAGTCCTGTGTAAAGCTTTGTTGTACCCACAAGACATTGTAACAATAGCTTGCTGTGAGGCCCACATGTGTCATACATGCAAGTTCCTGTCAAGATGCTCGTCTTTGTGTGAGAACATCCTGTTTGATGACGATAAACACACAACATTTTTAATACAAATCTTTTTATTATGGCTAAAAGTAAACACTTGTGACAAAACGGCCACGTGTCTGCAAACACTGGCATAATGCCCAGAGAATGTGTGTGTGTGTTTGTGAAGTACTGTCTTTCATACTTTGCCTTTGTTTTCTTTATTACTCCTTTAAAAGTATACTTTTACTCTCCTTGAATTGATTTATAGTATATATATGGATTATGTTTTTTTCTACGTGGTGTATAGTCTCTATGAAGATTCCTGGTCTTTAATACAGCAGCTGTATTTAGTCATTTTGCGTTATGCATGTCTTTGAAACCACAATATTAGTATCAACATGATGTCAAATCAAGCATCACTAAACATTAAATGCATGTACTGTTTTCATTAGCCTATTGACATAACAATCACTGTGAATATGCTTATTTTCTCTAATGCATTATTGTATGCTATACGTTTAAAATGAAAATGAAACAAAACCAAATATTGAACAACAGTAAATAAAGAATAAAGTCAACTTTACTAAGTATCATAATACTTTAATAAGTATCATTTCAATCCCCACCAAACCCATGCTTACATTTGGCCAGTCAAATATTTAACACCTGACGTGGTGCATGATTTTATTTAGACACATATTTTGCTCAAGATTTTATTGCAAGTAGACTGTTATATAATATAATATAAGAGTAATATAATATAAGATTATATATAATAACATATAAAATATAATATATAATATAAGATTAATGACAGACAGATTTTTAACTTTTTAAACAAATAGTGAGGTACTTACGAAAAATGTAAAATAAATACATAAATAAACAAGGGGTTGCTTGTATAAGCCAAGACTACATTTATGTATATGTTCCCAGCCGTGTCCCCCAGGTGTTTTGAGTTCTCCATTTGTGATGTTGTGTATTTAAGTCTGTTTTTCCTAGTCTCCCTTGTCGGTCCTTAACGTTGCTTATGTTTTTATGGAAGTCTTGTGTTGAAGTTCTTCCTGTACTCCTGAGTTTGATAATTAAAAGACTTTTTATTATACTCCTGCTTTCTCCATTCCCACAAGACCGTAACAAATATGACTTGAGTCTTGACAAGATTAGATTTGAACAACTTGAAACAGTGACAAAAGATTGTCTATTCTATTCTTAATATTCTCTAATAAAAAAATCAGCATTTGCTTAACATAGTGTACAATGTCTATAGGTGTTTTTCCAGGTCTTGCAGTTAACCTTAAAAAAAAGCACTGATCTTCTAATCCCATTACTTACCACAACACACACACACACACACACCTACCCACAATCCCCTGCCTTCTCCCAAATTCTTTATAACCCCTTACCCAACAATTCCCTAAATTGTTAAACATTTCCAATGTTACCATTATTCAGCGCTCCAATGGCTGAATGTTCTTTTTATACCTTAAGTTTAATTTGTATTAATTTAGAAACATACGTCATGCATTAAAAAAAACTGTGCTGATTCACTATTTTTAATGTATATGAGAATGTTAAGATCTCTAAACATAGACACGTGTCCACGCCTCCACACAGGAGTTAATCTCCTCCCTCCCCCGTCTCAGGACACAGGTGAGCTCTGAATGTGAGTGTGTTCTCACACAAGCTGGACAGCTTCACTAAGGCAACACAGAAACAAACTAATGAATGAGGGTTCTCTGACCTCAGGATACCACGTAGCTACACTTAGAGGCTTTTCAATTTCACAAGGTTTCTTTTCATCCTACAGTGGTGAGTACTTTCTCAACATCCACTTCCTGCTGGGATACAAGCGTGTGTTTGAATAAGGGTGTGTAGGGAGGTGCATTCTGTTTCAATACAGATAAAGTCTTGCATCAGACAGAGGTCACATGGCTAAGACTTGCCTCACAGGATTAACTTCCTTTTTTTTTTTTACAGTTAATATAAGATGTTTTATTCACTTCATGCTTTATTTAACGTCAGTTGTTCATTTTGGTCGTGAGTTGATGGTTTGTCAAAAATCACCTGCATTAACCTCTTTTCCAAGAACGTATTTGACGTTAGGGATGATGGAACGCTGTTAAAGTACACTTCAGTTGAACTGTATATCTTGTCTTGCTTTTACTTTAAACAACCACATAACAGATTGTACAGAGTATTATGGTGGTCTTAAATATGGAGCATTAATAAATTTGTGGCTCTGAAGGTAAATAAAGTTCTGATATTTTATATTTACTGATTTACTTTCTCAGTAACTTGACCACTAAAGACTGAGGTTCTGTGCTTGCCAAGCTTTTAGTAAGAGTTGAAGTATTCAGGGAATTCAGTGTTAAAACCCAAATAAAGCATGAATGCAGAGAAGCTGAATGAACACAGACATTTTCCCTAATAAGGCTCCTGCCAGTATCCTGAACGACAGATTAAGACTTAAGTATTTCCTGACCTACAAGAACTGGCACATTTTTCACAGTGCTTCCTCCAACGTGCATGCTTAAAGAATGTTGCATCAGCCATGCTTTTTGTACTAAAAGACACCTATACGATATACATATACAATTCTTGGTTTATTTATAATCATAACATATGGCTCACATGATGTGTCCACTTTAGCATACTTCAAATTGTGAATTTTTTTTTTAATGTATTTTTAAATCACCTGACCAATGGTAATCCAGGAAACCTGTGTGAAAACAGTCAGCTGAATTCGCAATAGCATGATGCTCTTTTTATTTAGAAAGATCTGAATATTTAGTTTTTAGGTTACTACTCTATGATGATTTTTAACCTGCATGTAATTGCACCTCCCACACATAAAAATTATAGTGTATTTTTACTGTGTTTACAGTAATTAATCTTTAAAAACTCAGAGAGTACTGCCCACACCTATCAGCCTGAATTTGATGATGAGAAAAAACTCACAGACACTCACAGCTGTTTTCTATCAAGGCTAATCTTTCCATTAGGGTTTTTTTTAGCATGCAGTAATGCTCCAAAGAATGTTTTTATCATTCCTTTTCTCCTGCATTCCTCTCGACCTTGATATTATTTCAGTGAAGACTATGGTCCTTTTGCACATCATTAAGATGTAACAAGTGATTGTCACTGTTATGAGTGATTGATCTCATTGCTTAAGCAGATCTGAGCATGTATCTCCAATTTGTGTTCCAGATTTAGGATTTTTTTTTTTAGCAAAGAACTCGTGTTATAGTTAATTCAGTTGTCAGTACAATCATCATTTATCCTAGAACCTTTTTTTCTGTGTTTCAGATTGTGTTGGCAGAGCTTGACCTTACAGTGTTCTTTGCTGGATTTTTAAGTTTTGTACAGCTGAAAATGGAATTACAGAAAGCATCAAATGGTCTCCATGATCTCAGCCCTGACAAAAATCCCGAGAATGGGTACGTTTCAACATCAACACATGAGGCACTATCTCTGAAAAAAAGTTATTGCTTTTAAAAGTTCACAAATTTGACATGACATCATATATTTTAGTTTGTAACCTTTTCTGCTTAAAGGAATAGTTCACCCAAAGATGAAAATTCTGTCATCATTTACTCATCCTCGAGTAGTTCCAATCCTGTATGAGTTTCTTTCTTCTGCTGAACACAAAGGAAGATATTTTGAAGAGAGTTTGAAAGCAGGCTGTTTTGGGTCACCATTGACTTCCATAGTATCTTTTTCCTACAATGAAAGTCAATGGTGACCAAAACAGCCTGGTCACAAAATACCTTCCTTTGTGTTCAGCCAAACAAAGAAATTCATACAGGTTTGAAACTACTTGAGGGTGAGTAAATGATGACAGAATTTTCATTCAATATATTAAACCTAATCAGTATTTTTATTAATATTTTAAATTACTTTTTTATTTTTATATTTTCTTGTTTTCTTCATTTTAGTTTTAGTGTAATTTCTAGTAATTTATGTTTTCATTTTTTCTAGTTTTCGTTTTTAATAAAGTATCATTTAAATATTTCTGTTACTATCGGTTAGTAATTTGAGTACTTAAACCTATTATTCATCTAATATTTTATTTTAATTCAGCTTTATTAACAATAACATTATTTTTTTTAAATAAAAAACAATCCACTAACCACTAGATAATTTGAACTTGTATCCGCTGTTTTAAAGGCATTTATTAATTCAGCATTCACAAATGTGCTGCATTAATGCAACTACAAATAAATCTTAGATTTTAAAGGTCCTCACATGCTAAAAGGCCAAAAGGTGATTCAGTTGCGGTGTCATTTCTTACATTTTTTATACATTTCCTATGCAAGAATAGAGCTCAAAATGTATCATTGTTATTTAGCAAAGGTTTTTAAAATGTTTTTAAAATCATTTTCGCATAGATTTGATGCCCTTGAAAACATGACAGAGGGTGTTATCTTCCTCCCTGATAAGAGCAATGGAACGATAGAGAATGAGTTTACAGATGTGAGTATCCAGATTTCAGAACTTCCTTCACAAAAAAACGTACTCTAAAAAATGTTGGAATAAACTGATTATATAATGTGTAACAGTTGGAAGAACTTCGAACTACTCTGTCTTAATAAAAGTTAATACACAGAAAAAGTGAATCTACTATTTAAGTTAATAAAAATATATATACAATTTATGACTAATACACTATTAATCTTTTCTTGCAGTTCAACGGAAAGACTTCTTTCGGAATGTCTATTTTCAACCTCAGTAACGCCATTATGGGCAGTGGTATTCTGGGACTGGCATATGCCATGGCCAACACCGGAATCGTCCTTTTTGTGTAAGTCAAACTACACTTCCAATCAAGCATTTACATTTAGGTTGATTTATAATACAAATACATAATAAAAATAAAGGCTATTGAAGGTGTGATAGTAAAAATGAGCTCTAGTGTTTACTGTGTAAGTACTGTGTGTATATCCTGAGTTGTAGAGCCCTTTCTGGTATGTGTTCGTAGTTACAAATGTAAACAGAACATTTCAGGTTCCAGAGAAGTGGAATAAGTCTCTCTTTGGCATTTGGCTGTATTTTATTCATTAGCTTCAGTTAGTATGGAGGGAATGCGTGTGCTCCGTGTGCATGTCTGACCAAGGATTAACGCTTCTTTGTGTCCATCTACAGGGGTTAACTGTAGGCCTATAGTCATCCTCCAGCGTGCCTCTGTCACATACATGTGCCAGTCACAGCCAACCTTATGAATGCTGTGTCAATACAAACTCAAATATTTGCATGTTTTTTTGGCTGAGGTATCATGTAACTTAGAGGCCGCTCTGAGGAGTTGGGCAAACCCAGTGCTAAAATTCCTTCTTTCAATTTCACTGCCACCATGGGATGAATTATTATGTTCTGGCACACTATAAAACACCAACAAAATAGAAATATGCTCCTTGATAGAACTAATTGCTAATCCTTGTGAATGACAGGGTTTTTTTTTGTGTACTTGGGAGCTTAAACGGCACTGCGTTTGTCCATGATGTGACACACGGACATGCTTAGCTCACAGATCAGACCTGAGAGTGTTATAAATAGCCTGCTGTAATCTGTAATCAAACTAAAGCCTGTCTGTCTGTCTGTATGTATGTATCTTCTCTCTGTCTAGCTCAGCCAGGCTATTCAAGCAGCTGGTTGTACAAAAAGAGAGAAGAAAAACCCAAAAAAGTTTAATAGTGGTTTTTCTTTTTGTATAGTTTCGATCTCAATAGCTAAAAAAAACGAGTGGATTGTACTCTAAGGAAATACCCTCTTAGCTTGTCTAATACGTCATTAACGAGATTACAGGTTAGATGTGTGTCTCCTCTGTCATCTCCTTGTCGACTGGTGATAATATCCCTGATCAAACTGGAGTTTGTGGCGCCTAATCGTGATTATATTAGCACCACTGAAAGTCAAATGAGTGGCTGATGAGTCTGACAATCTATAAGAAATAATTGTTGCTGTTTGCCGTTGTTGCTTGGTTTGATTATTTGTGTAACCTGTTTGCAGAGTCCTGTTGTTATGCATGGCTCTTCTCTCTGCCTACTCTATACACCTGCTTCTGAAGAGTGCAGGAGTGGTTGGTGAGAAACACTTTCTTTTTCATTTCCAAGACAATCCTGATAACATCACATTCTGTTAAAAATGCATCTTGACTTTGCATTCTGTTTGTGTGTTTAGGGATCCGTGCGTATGAACAGCTCGGGAACCATGCATTTGGTCCACCTGGGAAAATCTTAGCAGCATGCATTATAACAGTGCACAACATTGGAGGTAAAATTAAATGTATTATAAATTTCAGTGGTTACTCACAATGTCAAAAAGTCAGGGATAACCACTTAAAGAAATATGAGCACTGAATACAGATGTACTAAAACACTCAATGTTTATTTCTTTGATCCAACAGCAATGTCCAGTTACCTGTTCATTGTGAAAATAGAGTTACCTCATGTTATTCAGGGTCTTCTGGAAATGCCAGATAACTCAGTGTGAGTACCAAAACACAGTACTGATCCTGATGTGCCAGATACAGTAAGGTTCAAAAGAAGATAAATAAACCTGATGTAATATAAGTGAGAACTATAATTTCAAGGTTGCTAATTCAAATAAGCAAATTTGTGACATTAAGCATGTGAAATCCTTTGTATCAAAGGTCAGATGTTTTCAATGCAGATCCTTCTTAAATTCTAAACAGACTTTGAACCCTTACTGTATTTCGTTTTCATTATATTTAAAAAAAAAAAAAAAAGTGCATGCAGCTAAAACAAACTCTTAAGTCCATTCTGGCTGTTTTTCATAATCATATCACTCCTTCTGACATGATATTACTTTTATTGTCTTTGTTAGTGACTGGTATTTTGATGGGAAGTATCTGATCATAATCGTTAGTGTCTTGGTAATTCTTCCCCTGGCATTTATGAAACGACTTGGTAGGTCCCTGCCTCTTTTCCTCTCATTCTTTTATTTTGTTTTCTGCCTCTGTCATACCATTTCATAATCACAATCAAATATTTACACATCTGCGCTAAAGATCTATGTTAAGTGGATCCAACGATGCTTTTAAATTCAAAGTTATACTGTTGCTCTGGAAAATTTCACAGGCGAACGAAATCAACGCAATTGGCATGCATTTCTCATGTATTTATGCATTTATTTTAGGGTATCTGGGCTACACCAGTGGTTTCTCTCTCAGCTGCATGGTTTTCTTCCTCATATCTGTAAGTCTGCTTTCAATGCACCTACATAGACTTCAAAAACACCAGTCTACATTAATAATAACTGATATGTGAATATATGACAAATAAAAGCATCTCTCTCCACTTTGTCTTATTAGGTCATCTACAAGAAGTTTGTCAAAGAGTGTAAACACAGCTATGACAGAAATGTGTTCAATGGAAGCATATACAACTCCACCTACGAAAGCATATACAACTCCACCAATGGAATCACATACAACTCCACCAATGACATGTGTGAAGCCAAACTTATAACTATCAACCCACAGGTTAGAGATATTAACTGCAAACCAAACAATTATTATCATGTGTCCTTTTTGCTTCACTTTAAATGTAGTGAATTAGTTAGTTAATTTCATGTTTTTTATTCATCACAGACTGCTTTTACCATTCCCATTATGGCGTTTGCTTTTGTGTGTCACCCTGAAGTGTTACCCATTTACACAGAACTCAAAAAGTAAGACTGGAATTGCACTTTTGATCATTCACACTGGCTTTTAAAAAAAGAAATTTTTGTACTGAAACATTTGCTTCTTTGTCTCCTTGTTATTTCAGTCCAAACAAAAAACGCATGCAAAAGGTTGCTAATATCTCCATTTTGGCCATGTTTGTCATGTACCTGCTGACTGCTATCTTTGGCTACCTCACCTTCTATGGTAAGAGAAACTTTACAAACAAACAAACTATACCTAGAACTATGGCATTTACAATGTAATAAAAATCATAGTAGCAGAATTTCAAGGTTTGGGATATTTTAAAAAGTTTTAACAATTACTATGTGTCCACATATGTGTAGGAACTGTGGAGTCAGAGCTTCTGAAGATGTACAGCAGAACAGACACCCTGATGCTGTGTGTTCGGCTGGCTGTGCTGATAGCAGTGACACTGACCGTTCCCGTGGTCCTTTTCCCGGTAATGTAATTTTCCTGGCTCATTAGTTATTGCTTGCATATTATTCCTCATAGATTAGATTAGATTCAACTTTATTGTCATTACACATGTACAAGTACAGGGCAACGAAATGCAGTTTGGGTCTAACCAGGAGTGCAATAAGCAGCAAGTGCAGGATAAAGGTATAAGTTATAAGTGCACGTAAGGTGATATGTACAATGATAGGGAAAACTAT